>CAMPDV010007762.1:0-21695 GCA_946699065.1 Loxodes magnus
TAAAATATAACTATAAAGCATAATCTCTTAGATACCCTTATTTAAAGATTTGATGGAACTAAAGCTTCTTATCAAACATAATATTTAACATATGAGAAAGATTTATTAGATGTAATGGTAAGAAAGCTGAATATATACATCTATAGATACAATTGAATTGTTCAACTATTTAAGATATTATAAGCAGCTTAATTAGTTTTCTTCTAAAGAGCTAGTAAAGTCTCTTTTAATAGCTCTTAATGCCTTTACTAGTCTCATGCTTATTTATCTTATAAACTTAGTCTATAATTAAAGTTATCATCATAATACTATGGAAGGGATTATAATTTAGCAGCTCTGTGAAAAGCACAAATTAGAAAAGGAATACGCTTGCGTTACTTGCTTATAGCAAAGCTTTTAAAAAGAAGATTAAAATTAGATATTTTGTAAAACATGCTTAGAGGAAGGCTAGCACTCTAATCATAAATATAAGGGCTTGGAGGAAACCTTCAAGTGGTTCTAATAAAACATAAATAGTCTCAAATCATAATTTGGCAAACATGATGAGAATATTAAGATGCTGACTAATATGTATGAGTCTAATATAAAGGCTTTTGAACGTTCAGCTAAGCTTTAGTAATAAATAACAGGAGTTCAATATGAAGTAGAGGATTATGTTTAGTAAATGAAGTAAAGCATACAAAATCTACAAATGAATTAAAGGTTCGGGTAATATATTAGTAGTTAACCATTTCCTTAAACTTACTCTAACTTGCATGATTTGTTCTTCATATGTTAGACATATAAATAACTTAGCTAGTAGATTGACTCTTTCTGCTTTCTTCCTTAGGAGATCAATGTAGTGTATTTATTTACGCCTTTCAGCGCTTTCTTTTAGTCTAATATAGTTCCTAAATTTCTAGAATGAAATGTTAGTTTTTTAACACCTGGTAAACAATCTATTGATCAATAGCCCTAAGAACTTATGGTATAGAATAAGAAATACGAAGATTTGATCTAGCAAATCAACTAGGAAAGAGAAAAGGAAAAAGAATAATTAAACTAGAAAATAGCCCAGCTTAGCATATAGATAGAATAAGAGTAAAAAGCTCATAAAGAAGAAATAGAAAAGATCATTATTTAGTAGCAATAATAAGAAACGAAATCTGACCATACTATCATTCAGCAGCCCAGAGCTTAATGAACAACTTCTGAAACCAATCAGTGAATCCAAACAGAAATAAATTTTAGCACTGAAGAATAGTAATTTGAGGCTTTTTAGACTATTCCGTTTTAATAAAATTAAAATAAATAAAAATATTTGGATTTAAACCAAAAGTTTCCACCCCAGTTTAAATTGGTAAGCGCAGAATGCTAGTTTTGCTAAAATAAAATTTAAAAGGTTTTTGAATTGGATTGCTCTCATTATTTTTGTACCACGTGCTTCTCAACTGCTTTTGAGACTTAAAAGGAGTAATTCTTATAATTTCAATCAAATTATTGTGAGTAAAGCATATAAGAAAATTAGGAAATAGAGCTAGGATCTTTGTTAGAATTTTTATGCCCTTTATGCAGTAAAGATGTACCAAACTAAAAAGTAATAAAGCACTTATAATTTTTAAAAGAACTAAACAAAGTTTTCTTAGAAATACAAGGAGAGCAGCAACCTTAGTAACTCTATTTATATACTTAATATATAAACCATATTTCAGATTCTTCCTATTATTGCTTAATAGAATTGCTGCTTTATAATCACTAACACATAAGGGCATTTATAGCCCATTTAATAGAGGATTATATATAGGAGTAAGTTCCTATATTGATATTAATTTAAATCCAACTATATAAATTACATTCAAAATCAGAAATTTCCTTTATACCAAAATTAATTCTTCTCCCTTACTTTAAATCCAAATTACCAAACCAGCAAATTAAAAGGCACCTTCAAATTCACCAAATACCTTAATTTAATTTTACCCTAACATTTAATTCAATGAAGTGACCTTCTTAGAAATCTCTGTTTTATACTTTAAATTTGATGAAGAATTAAATAGATCTACTAAACATATTCATTATAAAACTAATAATTAGAGATCAAATAACTAATCAAAAGCTTTCAAAAACTACCAATCTTTAGTCAGATACACTTTAAACCTTTTTAAATTTAATTGTCTAAGTTAATGAAACTAAACTAAAGCAAATTATGCTTTTTACTATTCTATTCCTATTATTGATTTAGGTATTCAACTATTTTTATGCTTTATAGTCTATTTAACAGCAGACTACTACTTAGCAGAGTAACACTTGTAATATTCTGAATGGCTATCAATATTTTAGCTTTAGTTACATGAATGTAGTTTTCTAAGGATTAGAAGATATCCTAATATATAAGAACTGTAACTATATGCATAACTGTAAGAAATTATAATCAACTTTATAGTTATAACTAAAAGTATAGCATTAGGAATATTTCTATCTAGTTACTAGTTCTAATTCAAAGGATCTTTATTTAAATATAATAATTAAAATATTTAGCTAAAAATGTTTTATTGTTTTGGCAGCTTTTAATAAGCTTCTATATTCATTAAATTTATTCATATTACTATCTAAAATGCATACAAATAAAATATTAATATTTCATATTAAAAAAGTGTTCTTATACTTCTTTTTGTCATTCTATTCGTCCTATTGAGTCATATCAGCTTTTCCAAATGAGGAATCTGATTATTAAAGATTATTCTCGAATCTTGAATCAAATATTTCAGTTTTTTGAATAAAATCCAAATAAAAATTAGTAATTAAGTCATTATTAGGACCCTCAGTTAAACGTTCATACTGCTAGGGAGAACCTTTGGGTGATTTAGGCTTGTTTCTTCCGATCTTGCTCACCCTTCCCTGTGGTGGCATCAAGTGCGTGTTTACTTGCGATGTAGTAAAAGCTCACCAGATTACCTACCAATTCTCCTGACCACGGCTGATATGAATACCTTTTATATAAGATAATTAAAGTGATATTTCCATTATTAGGTTTAAATGATAAATTTATGAGTTGTTTTATGCAATCATAGGATTATTATAGTCTTCTTCAGAACTCATTTCTTCTATTGAGTTACGGCTTGTGCATATTTAGCCTTTCTTGACCACAGAAATCTTACTCCAATCTCATTTTAGCCTAAATATTTATTTTGCTATTCTTTTCTAAGCATTTACTATATCTACTAGTAATTAATCTCAATTGCAATTTTTTTGCTTGTAGATCTTTCCTTCTAGAGAGCAGTATAATTTAGTCATATTATTTCATATCTTTTAGGTATTTAGTTCTTGCTTCTTCTAAAAAAAGCCAAATATTCTAACTGTAGAGCATTTTATTTTGGTGTTCTTTTAGCCATAGCCAGTTTTAATATTTTTGACATTTTTAAATTTTAATAATTTTTTCCAATATGAATGAGATTTTAAATTTTGTTCTTCAATTACCATAGGATTGTTATGATGGAAAATGAGTTATATATAATTGTTCGTCTATTAATTTCTTCTTTTTTTACTCCATTTTTCCATTTCTTAATTAACTTGAGACATTGAAGCCTTAGTGTTGATTTCCGTTTTTATAGTTGTTGTATAATAAAGGTTTGAGAATTGATTGGTTAACTTAAGTCTTAGAATTACCATTAAGTTTATTATTTGCTGCTTCAAAGGAGTAAATTTCAATGGGCAAGTTTTATTAATCGATATCCTGTTAGTTCTTTGGGTTATTTCTTAGGAGCCATAAAAAGATGTTAATAAAGAAATAATTTAAATAAGCTAGATAGCCTTTTAAAATTAAAGTATTGAAATAAATAAATAATAGGTATCTTAATAAAGCACAATTAATAAAAAATATTTATCCTAAAGCAGATAGAAAGTGTTTGAGGGAATCAATAGAGACAGTTATTAAAGCATAATATTAAATAAATAAAGCAAATATAGTAGCATTCACTAATTTATAAAATAACTTTAAATTGTAATTTAGATTAAAACCCAAGTAGATCTTCTATAATAAAACGTCTTAAATTAGATAGAAAATACTATAAGCAAATTTAATAAAAGGGATACATTAATTTATTAAATTAACATAAAGTAGATACAAAAAGAGAAAAAGGATAATAAAGATCAGTAATCTCTCTTAAATATGCTTTAGTTAAGAAAACTTACAAATATTTAGTTTTTATAATATAAAAAATTACTAAAATTAAATAAATCTAAATTTATTGCAATTAAATTATCTTAAAACCTTTTAAAACCAATAATAAAATTACTATAATAGATAAACTAAAAGAATCATTAGTATAATAATTTCCATGGAGAAATTTCTTATAAATATGAATTATTGAAGCATCTTTAAAGCGGATTATAAGTTGACTAAGAAATTGACTGAATATCTAAAATTTCTAACTATATAATTCATTTTTAAAATACCTGAAATTAAGAAATAGTAGCATAATAAAGTAATATTAATGCCACTTTTGAATAAGCTTAATTAACTAATCCATTCATCAACTTATAAAGCTTTAAAATAAGCCTAGGCTGTATTTTACATATTTTTGGTAATTTTTTGAATTTATTGAGATTTTAATTTAAATTAAATACAGAATAGTTCAATGTAATTAGGAAATACCTCCATTAATTATAAGACTCTATGAGATAAATTTCCCTTAAAATATTGAAATGAAGCAAAATTTTAGTTTTTGAGATATTATTGAGATAATATGATATAATCAGAATTATATTCTAATCAATAAAATATAAAATACATTCTGAAGGTTAAAAATAAACAAAAAAGTTCCTTTACTAATTCAGAGTAAGTTGGCTTTTTACTATACTGTTATCTGTAAGAAGTGAAATAAAAACTATGAAAGAATATCATCTAAATTCTCTTTTAAATTAATAGGTATTGAATAAAAATAATAATTTGACACTCTTTCTAACTACATTTCTAAGTGTCTTTAAGATAAGCATTCAGTTAATTTCAATGAGTAAATAACTTAAAATGAATTTTATTAAAAGAGAGAGTGCAATTAATATAAAAATGATAAGGAAATTAAAGAAAATTATAGAAATTAAGACTAAATAAAGATTGAGAATAAACGAAACTATGATTAAATATAGAGTACTCATTTAATTATGAAAACTTAAATTGAAAATAGTGCATGGAAAAATACTATTCAGATGTTGGTTCTTTAATAAAGATAAATATAAAATTAGTCGATAAAATATAGATATAGTTTATAAAGAGAATACCTATAGAAGAATTGATTATGCTATATAAAAGAAATTAACAAATAAGAATAAAGCTAAAATTAAAGCGTAGTAATCATCATTTAAGTGGAACAAATCATTAATCATTAAAATAACTGTTCGCCTTCCGACTTAATTGAAGTTTTAAATGTATAATATCTTTGTTCCTGCATGTTCGTTCCTTGCATTGCTCTTTTTCCTTGATTTCTCTCTTTTGAATAATCTAAGTTGAGAATTTTTTATTCCAGATTTTCCCATTTCCCGATGGGAAGAATTCCGTCGCTCGCTACTTCCGTTGCTATTATTTAACATTTTTCCAGATATTCATTCTTATTTTTTTCTATTGGGGACATTTCCGCCACAATTGTAAAGTGCTGCTGCAGATGTAGCATTTTTTCTTGCTTTAGGAAATATCTTTTCTTGTTTCTCTATTTCCATTGGAGTTCCTTAACAGGTTTTCTTCTATTAACTTGAGTACTGAATCTAATTTCACTCAATTTTTCTCGTCTTACTCTGGCACTACTCAAATATCATCCTCTAAACTTGCCATTTGCTCATAAACTCCGACTTTAGGTCTTCAGTCTACCATTTAGACTTCATCATCATCTTCACGATTATCAAATCCTGACTTAATGCAAACATCTCTTCCTTCTGGGAGTTTAATCCCTCTTCGAATTTTATATGTTTCTAATAAGTTGATGAATCAGGTGCTTCATCTACTAAGAGTCCATTTATTCACTTTCAGTATTGTCTAAATAAAAGGTAATAGGATCTATAATGAATTATCGTACTTTACCTTCTTCATTTATTTTTTAATTCGTTATTATTTTTATCGATTCAGTTGAGTGGTCTCTTTTTTCAGTTTTCAATGGAGGTGTTGAGAGCTTAGTTAACTTTTCTGCTCTGAATTTTTATCTTAGTTCTTACTTGTCTTTTGATGGAAGAGATCCGCTTTATTTTAATTTGTAGGAGTTAGTATTTTTATAAGTTCTTCCAATCTATTAGATAGTTCTGGTTAATTTTATTAAGAAGAGCGTTAAGTTGAAGAAGATGTGGTGAGAATATGTGCTTCTGGCTTTCTCTCCTGTTATGAGGAGGTTATATAAAAACCCTTCTTGAAGCCAGTAATTTTATTATATAAGAGGAATAAATCATATCAAAATAAATAAAAACAGATAATTTGAGATAAAGCAACAAATAAAAAACTATCAGAAGGCTTGCATAAATAAGCTGAACTTTATTTAATATAAATAAACTTCTATAAGTTGATTGCACTCAAAATTTGGCAAGTTTGAATCTTAAAACAATTCAAAAATAAGAATGAAACTACCTCTAAGAATAGATAAGTAGAATAATTAATTCAGCATGGAAACTTGTTAAATAGATATTTTAAATCAATTACACATAAGCATTATTATCTCTTTGAAACATTAAATTTCTTTACGAAAAAGTATATAAATAAATAATAATAACTAAATAAAAACTATTATAGACCGCGTAGCACCTCATTGGCACACAGCTCTTTCATTATTAATATTAAGAAAAATGTTCTCATGTTTCTCGTTAAAATCCTAGAAGTCCAATGAGTCATGTCAGCTTCTCCAAATGAAGAATCTTCTTATTAAAAATTATTCATAAATCTTGAGTCAAATGCTTAAGTCTTCTTGAATAAGATCCAAATAAGAATTAGTTATTAAGTCGGTAATTAGAAGGCCCGTCAGTCAAACTTTCATATGCTAGAGAGAACCCTCGGGGTAAGTTAGGCATGTCTAAACGGAGCTTATCCACCCTTCCCCGTGGTGGCATCTAATGCGAAATTACTCGAGATGCAGTATACACTGCACCAGATTACCTACTAATTTATCTGACGTGGCCGATATCCATTTTATATTTAATATAATAAAAATTATATTAAAGCCAATCTATTTCATTTAATATAAAATAATTTAAAAAAAATGGATTAATCTCTTCGACTCTCAAAGAATTAACTTAAAAACCTAAAGAGAAAAGCGGCAAAAGAAATTTAGAAAAAACAATAGCAACGAGAGGAGTCAAGTTCGTCATCAGAAGGTAAAGTGATGGTAGGATCTATAGATATAAGATAACCTAAGAACGAATCTGATCAAAAACTTTAAATTTAACTAGATCAAATGTAAAAATTAATTTCAAAGTATGAAGAAATAGCTTATAACTAAGGAGAAAAAATAAGGGAATTAATGAATAGCATAGAGGATTAAAACAACGAATTATTAATACTCAGAAGACAGCTCATTCAAAGCAATTTGATAATGGAAGAACAACTCTGAACTTAGTCACAATAAAACTTTAAATATGACACGAAAATGGAAATAGAAAAAATACCAATAGAATTAAAAACAGAATTGAATCCAGAAAAAGAAATGATTGCTACAAGTTTCATTAAAAGACTAGAAAACATAGAAAATAAATTATCATAAAAAAGAACGAAATAAAGACAATAATACAAACTTTGTTGATGCTGCAAATCAAATCAACATATTTTAAAAAACTGTTGATAATGAAAGAAAATAAACGAATAAGAGCAGAAAAGAACATGGAGACAACTCAATAAACTATGAATAACTCCAACAGGGATCTACAAATAAAAGCTTTTTGCAAGACCACTTGAACTGTTACAGTGGTAACCTTCCACTTAATAAAAAGGTCGTGGATCACACCCACGTTAAAAAAACTGTCCGCAGGAACTGGTTGCAATTCCAGAGAATGCAAAACTCTACTAACTTTAAGTATATTATTATTATTATTATTAATATAAAATAACTTTCTAAAGAAATAAACTAAATAAAACCAGTCTTAATTAAATATACAAGAAATCTCACTTTTTGTCCTCTCTTAATATGTAAAATAAAATTCAATTTTATGCAAATTTTCAACCTTTTAATATATATTAAAAAAAGTAAGTAAAACACCAAGAAATAAATAACTTAAAATGTTTGCTTATAAAGATAGTAAATGATTAATAAACTGCTCTTTAGAAAATAAAGGAAAAAGAAACTTTATTTATTAGTTTAATACTTATAATTAAATAATTATTATATCCAGACTATTAGGCTAGTAGTATGGAAATTAAAATTTAACAAATTTAGTTCATTTCAAAGATAATTAATTTCAATTATTATAATATAGTAAATTAAATTTGGGGTTCACTAACTGTCTTTAGTTAGCAATATATTCTTTATAATTTCCTTATCTTCAAAACTAGTATTTAGTGCCATTCACTACAGTAATCTCTTTCTTTACATTTTTTGATTAAAAATGTCTTTAGCATAAATGATATCCACAAGAAAACAGAACTAACTAACCTTTGTGCTTTGGAAAACTTGTTTTATAACAGCACTCACGATTTAGTGATTTTTCTAAAACGGTTCTAGGCTATTGTTGTAATTATTAGAATTATTTTTATTTCTAATTTCTTGCAGTTTTAAGGATATATTTTCTTTTTCAAATTTTCTTCTATTTTCTTTCTTTTTTCTCCTTATATAGTTACTATTTTTTCTTCTGTAACTTATTTTAAATAATCCTAGAGACATTATTTACAGATGAAGTGTTTACATTCTAATAAAAGTAAATTATTTAATGCATTTTAATATTTGCATTAATAGTTCTAACACTTAATACTTTCATTCTAGTTCTTCTTTTGATTCATTTATTACTAGCTTTCCTCTTCTATTCTTTTCATCATTTAAGTTTTGTATTGTATTACAGATTGCTCATCTAAAGCACTAGTGATGTTGTAAGAACTAATATAAGTTTTACATCTCGATATAGACATTATGTATAAAAGCCTTATTCATTTTCAGTGCAACATATCAATCAATTCGTTTATCGATAAATATAAGCTATGAATCAATCTTTACAAAACGAATGTTCTCATTCGCCAAGCTTAACTTAATTTTACTTCTGTTCTGAAATTAATTTTTTAACATTTTCCAAATTAACATCTTAATCTCTTGTTGTCACTATCTAACTAACTTAAAACTATTTATCCTATTTATTATTTCTTCAATAACTAATTTTCTTAAGTTGTTTTTCTTATTTTTAATTATAATTATTCTAAATTTATTCTTTTATTAATACATCTACTATTACTTATTAATCTATTTCAAACTCTTATTCTTCGTTAAATGGACATTTTTATTCTTTTTTCTCTACTTTTATCTTGAAAGGATATTCATTTGCTACTGCAATGTTAAACTTTTCTCTTCCCTAATATTAGATTCCTATAACCCATCTGCCTTTGATTATTCTCTGTGATATATTAAATCATAGTGTCCTGTACTTCATAAAATAAAAATCACTGGAAGTAACCCTTCCCCCTCTATTTTCTAACCCAAGTGGCTAATCGTAGTTTCTATCTACTATCACGCTTTCTATTTTTATTCCTAGAATTAACTATAAAGGTCCTATTGCTAACTACTCTGCTTCTTTTCCCATTGTTAAAATATCTATTATTTATTAGTTAAAATTAGCTGAAATATTTCTATAAAACTCTTTATGATACTCTAAATAGTTAGCAGTAAAGGTTCTCATTTCTCATACTAGAGCATCATCACAATTATTTTAATTTATTGCTATTTTATATTCTAAGATTTATAGAATATTTCTTTTATTTAATAATTATTAAAGAAAAACTATGAAAATGTTTCTTAAGTTTAGGTGTTTACTATTTTCAATATTAGCTTTTCTTATAGAGAAATAGCCTTTGCTTTTCTATACTTTTGAGATAAAGGAAATAAAGTATTGAGTGTCAGTAGTTTATCTTATAAGAAGTTCTAAGAATGCATAAGCAACAGCTCGATAGTAGCAATTTCCATCTCCTCTTATTTTTCTGATAGCATCGTAGTTATTTTGAAGTTATTTGAATTAAGACTGAATATTTTGACTAAACTTGAATTCATTAGCTAATTCTTAGATGGATTAGCGAGGATAAACTTGTTAGAGTAGCAAATTTCCAGCAGGTTTATCTATTTAATTTTCTTATTAAATCACAAATTTATCGAATTTGAGTATTTCTTCTCTATCTAATGAAATAGGTACTGCTAAATACATTTAGCTTCTAAAGAGCCTAGACGTAATATGCAGAAGTGATTAAAAATGCAATAAATATAGCTTTATAAGTAAATCTAATTAAATAGTTAAAATCATATCTAAATGATGATTTTTAAAGAATCTTAAGAATAGAAAGCTTCAGTTTCATTGCTTGGTGGATATACTAACTAAAGAGAATCTATCTAATATTCTAGACTATTAATGCTTTTTATTTACTTATACATTATTATAAAGCTAGGCTTGTTGTACCAACTAACTACTTTATAAAGTACAGAGTAATCAAGTTAAATAGCCATTCACTTCACAGTCCAAACGTAGAGAATTGAAATAGTTATTAATTATTCTAGCAGTAGTTAAAGATAAAACCCATTAAAAGAGTAGCAAATTTCATGATGCTGTGCTAATAAATTTCCTCTTTAAATGAGTATTTTATCTTAAATCCTTCTCCTTAAATAGTAAACTTTAATGAATCTTAATAGCTTCATAAAAGCTTTTCATCTTCAGCTATTTATAATCCTAAGCGGGCTATATATCTCAATCACTACATATTAGCTATTTGATATGCTGTACTTACCTCTTATAAACCCATTAAATTAGCAAGAGTAAAAATGGTAATTCAACTTAAAATTAGTTCAATAATGATTGTAGTTTCTGCACAGACTAAGTTTAAAAAGCATTCCAATAATTATATCTCAGATATGATAATAACAGTCTAAGTAATAAAATAGAGACTAGAGCTATTTTCCTCTTAGCAATCCTGCTAGAAAGCTAAAGATATAAGAATTAGGGATATAAATCTAGCTAATGCTTAAGGTTAGTTATATGATTTAGCTTAATATTAGGATTTATCCTTGAGTAGTTATTAAGTAATAAGCTTAGTTGATTGATAGCCATTTATTTAATTATTTATGCTCTAACAAATTTAATTATCATGTTGGATATTTAAAGGAGATTATTCTTCTTAAAGTAATTTAAGCTAATAACTTTAAGTTATTTTTAGCCTTTTATATAAACCAGAGCTTATATAGTCAGGCTTAATCAATTTTATAGCTAAAACCTATGTGCTTTAGTCTAGAATTCATTAGAGAGCATTTGGAACATATTTAGACTGGAACCAATTTCCACAAGGAGCGAACTAATATAAAGTGGTTGATTCTTTAGGTAGGGAGCTTAAGGAAGTAACTTCATCATCAATTGATTTGTAAACCTAGCTTAAAGTTCCCAAATCTTCTATACTATTGAAAATTTTAGGAACTGACTATTACTCTAATTGACTAATAGTGGCTAAGTGATTTTCTAGGTTCTATTTACAGTTTAGGATTTCCTAAATGAATACTTGACTATCTTGCTTATTTTGACTATTCTATAGTTAAAATTAAGAGGAATTTTCAATAGTCTTAACGTTGATTTCATACAATGCTTTCATTTTCTCTATATTTCCCTTACAACTAAGTAGCTCATTTGTCAAACTTGCTATATTTATCTAAAATCACTAGAAGCTTTCCGCTAAATTTTTATATTTATGCTTGCTATGAAAGTCACTTTTCAAGCAGGAGTTACAGAAAGTGTATGGCTGAGTTTGATTAGACGTGGTTGCCATAAAGCAGAAGATGCAAAAATAGGTGTTATATAATTGATGGTCTTCACAAAATAATTTGATCCTTTCCATTTATAATATTATATAATATCTCCTTCCTTTAGAAAACTCTATCTCATTTATTTCAATAGAAAAGCTTAAAAACTGATGCTCAGCTATGGACAAATAAACTAAATACTTTAGAGTAAATAACTAAAATAGAGCTTAAGATAGCTTTTCTTTACTATCTTACGTATAGAAATGACTTTAGTAGTAGTTTAGTAAGCTAGATTTAAAATGAGATACTATAATGTTCTTTATAGCTTAAGTATATAAATTATTAAACTAAGACTCTAATTTACATTCCTCATGCTCTAGGATCAAATAGCAAACTTATTTCAAACTAACAAGCATTCTTAATTATAAGAGACCAAGTATATAACTAAAATACTTATTAGGCTATTACTTAAAGAAGATATTAATATCATAAATACTCAGATACTTTCTAAACTCTATCATTAAATTCATAAAACCACATCAACACTAACTTATGAGATCCAGGTAGTTAAGTAAGGCTAAATTATATATATTTAGAAACTTATAAAGCAGAACAGCTTCATCTATTCATCAACTCTAAGTAGATAACTAAATTATTAAAATCTATTTGCTTCTCGTATACAATTAGCAACTCAAGAACCTTCATGCATTAGATATACTTCTTCTAGAATAAATTCCTTTCATTCTTTAGCGACTCTAATTAATCTGCAAGTATTTAGAAGGTTAAAAGCTTATATTTTTAAATAAAGCAGATTCATTAAAATAAGCTAGAGTAAACCAATTCTTTAAAAGCAAAATGTTTATTCAATTAAGATAAGATATTAACCTTTAAAGTTATGATCTGCATATTCTTCTAAAAGTGTTTATATAATGATTTTTATAGCTAATATTTAGATTTAAATATATTTAACTGAGCAATTATTTAGCAAAGAGTTTAATATTTAACACTTTTTAAAACTAATTCTGTCAGGTTAGAATAGTACATTCGCTGCTTATTCTATTCAAAGGAACTAACACAAATATACTTTAATTTGCTCTTTCTAAAATTTGCTTAAAAGAGATAGATAATGCTCACAACTGAGTATCTAACGAAACTATTCTTTCTTTTAGTATAGAACAGCTTATTTGTTTACTTACAGTAATACTTTCTGAAAACCTACTTTTTTATCTGCAGCTGAAGCAGATTTTAGAGTTAAATTATTAAACTTAATAAAAATTTTAAAAGTGAAAAGTGATTTCAAATTAAAAGTAGCAATGTAAGAGACATTATAAATAGTAAAGGCTTTCTTATATCACCACTCTATTTTAGATTTTCCTCTACTATTTCAGATATAAACTTTATTTTGTATTGCTTCATTCTTAGTTCCTCTATAAGTTAATTCAGCTACCAGACTGTGTCTCAGTCAACTTCTTCAGTTCCAGTTTTTGCAAACTGTTCTACAGATAATAAAACTACAGAAAAATTGCACTATAATACTTATTTCTCGATTTAAGAGTAAGTGGCAGTCCAATCATCTTTACTACCTGGATAATATTTTAATAATGAAGCTCCAACTGGTACTTAATATATTTCTTCTTCTAAATTACATTAAGAGTCAGATTCATTTGATATAACTAGTTAAGAGGACATGATAGCTATCCCTTCATTACTCATTGCTTAAATCGTATCCTCATTTCATCTGTGAAAAGGAGGGACAAAAATGTTGTTTTAGACATTGAAAAGATCGTAAATAACTTTGTTTGCATTTTGTAAATCCTCTATTTATTAATCATATGTTAGATTAGTGTAATCTTTAAATTCATAGCCATTGCTTATTATTTCTAATAGCAGTTAATCGTTTATGTTAACCATTGTATCTATTAATATATCATCGTCATTCAATTTTGAACCTATAATTGAAGCATCTAATTTTTGTTTTTTGTCGGAAAAAGTTGAAAGTAAGGTTTAATACACATCGTGAAGATAGTAATCTTATATGCCATCTAATCTAAATGCAACTTAGAAAGAAATATTCTGACATATTGGTTCTAAATTCTATATACAGTAAAAGGCAGTACCACGTTCATTACCACAATCTAGTTCATTATTGCATCCTCTGCATTTATTTTTGTTACTCCTATAAGTACAATAACCTGCTTAAGGCTATTTATAGCAAGCTTCATCTCTTGTTGGAAAGCAGTAAAAAACTCCTGAAAGAGAATTACCACAAAAATCTTCTCCATTACATGGTAAGCATGCATTTGCATTAGAGGTAGAACTACAATATCCCAGAATCTAAGTCCAACCTGCTATAAAAAGGGTGAAGGTTACTAGAAGGAAATAAAGCATAAAATGCATTTTTGATAAATTTATTTAGATTTTAAGTGAATAGATTTAAAGTATAAGTTTAGAGTTTAATTGTAATTGTTTCATCATAAATTATTTCTAAGATAATTTTTTTAATTCAAAACCTTTTCAAATATATCAAGTTTGAGTGTTACTTATTTACCAGATTATTTATTCTGATAGCTTACAACAAATTTAATAGATTTTGTCACTGAAATTTAGGCTTTCAATACTTTGATAATTTTTCCTTTAGTTATTAGTTAAATTGTGAAGGCTATTATTATTTAGGATTTTGTAAAATGATTAGACTTTAAAATGTTTATCATTGAAGTATTTGATTGCTAGTTTATATATTAGCAATTCTCTAAGATTTAAGGAAGAAACTCTTTAAATAATCAGAAATGTAATAAAGAAGCTTTCTTGTTCTTTAGCTATTAAAACTACTTAAATAGAAGTTCAGTATAATTAATAGCTCTTATTTAGACTTTTCCTTTGGCTTGTTTTAATATAATTTAGTAACTGAACTGGAAGTAAAGTGGATTTTAAAGTATAAATAAAAGTTTATGAAGTCATCAGATTTAGTAATTAAATTTATTATAAGCAGAATATGAAGCAGGAGATGAAATAGCTAATAATAAACAAAAAAGTATTCCTTTTATCTTTAGCTTTCAATCTTCTAAATACTAACTGAAAGCTCTTTTTTAAACAATAAACTTTTAGAATTTTCGCATCCAAATAGTAAACTTATAAAGGCCTTTAAAAAGAGGAGGTAACCATATCTTCAAGAATCTTAGTGAATAAATTTGTATCAAAAAGATATGAAAAGATAATTATTTAAAAGGGAAATAACTAGCATAAAAAGCATCTATACAATTTAACTGATAATCTAGTGCGAAAAATTATTTTTATTTAAAGTTGTGAAATTAAAATTTAGCTAATTTCCGTATATATATTTCTATTTATTATTTGTATTAAGCTAAAACTTAACTCTGACTATATTATAAATGTAATAGAAAAGGATTAACTATTACCATAAGTTAGGAACTTCATTTTTCCTTATAAATTTCTCCTTTATTTTCTTCTTTAATTTTAACTAACCTTTTGTAAAGACTGCAGGATATTAAATTCGTAAATCCTTTACTAAATACAAGTGATGAAATAAATGATGGATATTGACTAAATAGATTCTTAAGCCTATAAACGAGATAATTTTAAAGCCTCTCTAATATGATATAACTAACTTAAACACTAATGAGGAATTTTATAAGCATAATACATATTAAAATCTTAAAAAGCTTTTTTGTTTTATTAGTAATAATATTATTAATATGATTTTACTATATTTTCGTCTAGGTAACTCTAGTATATTTATATATATAAATGGAAAATTACTTGCAAAAAATCTCTTCTCAAAAGCAATCATCTTAGTCAAGCTACGATTAATAAAAAATACTTTAGGAACTCCAAGTCATACATTTAGAAAATTTTAAACTTTTAAGAACTGTAAAAGAACTCGAAAGAAAAATTGAACACCTGATGATTAACTCTTAAGAAAAAAAATTGAAAATAAATAGCTAGGAATTATCAGGATATAATAATTAGAAACAAAATTTAATCAATTCGCAGAGTTAACTGAAAGCATATTACTGCAGAAAATGGAGATGAATGATCCGATGGATGTAGAGCAACAGCCTACAAAAAATATATTCCTTATTGGAAAATAATGAGATGTTGATACTGCAAACGAACAGTGCACAAAGTTAAAAGCTGCTTCCAATTCTAATAAAAATAAAAGAAAATAGTAGAAAATTAATGGGAAAATATTTTCAGAATCTATTGCAATCAAGACAGAAAATTATACAGGAAAAAAATAGTCCAGCTAAACAAAGAAGCTCCAAACATATAGCATGCAATTAACGAATTTAATAAGAAATGAATGGGAATCGATCTATCAGAAACTCTCAGAAAAAGTTGATTAAAAACTTAGAACGTATGATAAACAAGATCCAAGGAAGTATGAAGTCTCTTTTATTTAACTTTAAACTTTTGATTTGTGATTAACCAAATAAAGGTGAAATAACGTAAATTAATTAATTTATTCATTCATCTTGCTCCGTATCCGTTTCATCTTCTTCTTTATCATCATTGTAGCTTTCTTTCATAGTTCATATATCTTATAAAAATTCATCATTATGCTCAGCATTCAGATTTCTTCTACGAAATAGTTTTTTATGAAAGCATCTTATTCTAAAATATATCTGTTATAGCTGTTTTCTGTTTGGAAAATTTTGATTAAGACAACTCCAATTATAAGTAAGATCATAGTTGAAAAAAAGATGTTAAGCAAGCAGTAGAAAATTGAAGCAAAGAAAGCCAGAAAGCTTGCACAAAAGCAAATAGAACATCAAATAAAAGAACTTACCGACCCTGACTCTCCTCCATCGGTAAAAGGAAAGCGCCTTGAAGGGAATACTAAGGAGTAGGAATCTGATACAATCGAATCATTAAGCAATCAAATTTGACTTATGAAGAAAAATTTCTAAAAGCAGGATGAGGTAATATTTAATCTCGCGGAAAAGATAAGGAAACTCCTAAATAAAATTGAAGAACTAAATTAGGAAACAAATTGTTTAAGGAATCAACTGATACAAAGTCAAGTAGTGACTAAAGAACAACTCTGACTATAATCCTAATCTAGATCTAACAAAGTTGACAGAATGGACATTGAATAAGAATAAAAAACATAGAACTAATAGAATTAATAAGAATTAAAATAAGAATAGAATCTAATAGCTAGAATAGAAAAGATAGAGAGCCACTTATATCCAGAATTCAAGCCTTAAATCACCAAATATAGAAGATGCTGGTTCTGCCATTCAAATAACCATTTACTGAAGACTTGCCAAAGCTTTAAGTAACTAAAGAGAAAGGAAGATTAAAAGACGTGAAGATAACTTACAAGACTATACGTAACTCCATAAGGAGTATTCAAGAAGAAGATTTCCAACGGAACAAGAAGATTATCATAGTGGTTACCTCCCACTTAAAAAACTTGGTCGTGGTTTCCACCACGTTAAAAAACTGGCAGCGAGAACCTGGTTTAGATTCCAGGGAACGCAAACTTTTTTTGACTTTTAGTTTACTATATATATAGTAAGATCATAGTTTTTGAAATCTTTAAATTCTTCAATCAAATCTTTTAGAGATTCACATTGGTCAATATGCTCTATGTATCCAATTATTGGAAAGAACTGAATACTTAATATTGTAATGTCTTTTCTTCAAATCATACTGAAAATTGTAGCAGAAAGTTCTTAGTTAATATATTGAAATAATTTCTCTTTTCGTTCTTGTTAAGTGCTATATTAAGGAAACTTTTCTGTATTTATTTAAATATCTCTAAAATAAAGTCTAGTTGTAGACATATTACTCATCCGAGTCACTTTATCTTGATAGATGTTCTCTTATATAAAAATTTTAGATTCTTTGATGAATTATTTTCTTTCATAATTATTTTGTAAATTTATCTAAAAGTATTTGGACAATTTCTGAAGATTTCAAAGTAGTCTAAGTTATCACTCTTAGACGCATTAAAAAGAAAAGTATTATCAGAATCTTGTTGTAATTAAGTTTCTATTTATATTTAGATATAAAATTTTATGTATTAGTTGCAATTTAGTATTCCAAAGGTAATCTATTTAAATCTATGAACCAAGATCATTAAATGTCTAGTTCGAACTTTGTAAGGCCTATTTTGCTGCTTTTCTTTAATTCCTCGAATGATAGCTAAAGAGATTACTTCTGAACCATATTCTACTTTTAGAAGAATAAATTATTAATATCTGTTTATGATTTGATGGTACTTCATTTAAATATATAAATAAACATTTTTATAGAGCACGTAGCACTTATTAGCGCAGATCTTTCATTATTAATATTAAGAAAAATGTTCACTTGATTCATGTTAAAATCCTAGAAGTCCAATGAGTCATGTCAGCTTCTCCAAATGAAGAATCTTCTTATTAAAAATTATTCTTAAATCTTGAGTCAAATGCTTAAGTCTTCTTGAATAAGGTCCAAATAAGAATTAGTTATAAATCATTAATTAGAACTAGCTTTGCTTATAATAACTAATTTAATTATTACTTTCAATACTATAACCAAATTTTCTTTTATTAGTTAATATTCTCTTTTATGCTTAATATTGAGTTAGCTAGTTATTCTCAAGTTACTACTATCTTCTCAAATTTTCAGTTAGAACCTTACACATTATTTTTTTAAACATTAGGCATTCAAATTTTATCAATTTCTAGTCATGCTGCTGGATACCGGCTCCTACTTCTCAGGAGCTTCAAAGAAACCTTCCCGAGCACAGGATCTTTTATTGCCTTATTAGATCAGAAAAGCTTTAATATTATGACACTATTAAGATTCCTTCCTACCTAAAGGCAACGAAAGTGTAGACACTAAATAAATTTTTGTTCTAAATAACTCTAACAGCATTCTTTCTATTTTGACAAATCTGAGAAACTAAAGGTTTAAGCAAAATTCAATAGGAGATTTAAAGTTTAAACTTAAGTTAAATGCATATCATAATTTAAGCTTACAAGGTACGTACAAATAAACTTGTATTCAGTAAGAATTTCTAAGATAATTCTATTTAAACTCATTATACTAACTTTGTAATGGATTCTACTAACATCAGCCTATTAACTAATTACTATACGACGCTTTGGCTTATTTCAAGCCTTCAAACGAGTCTATTAACTTTTTGGAAATGCAGAATTAAAACCTTAAGTTTTCTGTCTAGAAAATGATCTGAGAATTAAGGAATTTAAACTATGAAGTTTAAGAATTAGATGAAAATAACATTTAGTACTAAGTCTATAAGTTTAAAGCGGTAACCTAGAGACAGGAAAATGAAGACTTAACTCAAAAAGCAAACAATAACTTCCAATCAAGAAATAAAAGAATTAGTTGATTAAATCTAATAAATTGACCAAAGTAGCCAGGACAAAATATTTTGACATCTAAACCTCCTAATTATACAAAAATGCATAGGAACTTTATAACCAAAATTAAGAACTTCAATTTTAAGTGAATATTAGATAATAAATGTTTCTTTAAAGCTAAGAAATTCAAAGTAACTAAACTGATTCATAAAAAGTGGTAAGCTAAATACCAGATTAAATATAACAATAAAGCTAAAGTAAAATTAAATTATTTAACAAAATAAAGTAGATATATAAGGAGTACCTGTGTCAGTAGATAGAGAAGAAATACTCAAATTCGATAAATTTGTGATTTAATAAGAAAATTAAATAGATAAACCTGCTGGAAATTTGCTACTCTAACAAGTTTATCCTCGCTAATCCATCTAAGAATTAGCTAATGAATTCAAGTTTAGTCAAAATATTCAGTCTTAATTCAAATAGCTTCAAAATAACTACGATGCTATCAGAAAAATAAGAGGAGATGGAAATTGCTACTATCGAGCTGTTGCTTATGCATTCTTAGAACTTCTTATAAGATAAACTACTGACACTCAATACTTTATTTCCTTTATCTCAAAAGTATAGAAAAGCAAAGGCTATTTCTCTATAAGAAAAGCTAATATTGAAAATAGTAAACACCTAAACTTAAGAAACATTTTCATAGTTTTTCTTTAATAATTATTAAATAAAAGAAATATTCTATAAATCTTAGAATATAAAATAGCAAAAAATTAAAATAATTGTGATGATGCTCTAGTATGAGAAATGAGAACCTTTACTGCTAACTATTTAGAGTATCATAAAGAGTTTTATAGAAATATTTCAGCTAATTTTAACTAATAAATAATAGATATTTTAACAATGGGAAAAGAAGCAGAGTAGTTAGCAATAGGACCTTTATAGTTAATTCTAGGAATAAAAATAGAAAGCGTGATAGTAGATAGAAACTACGATTAGCCACTTGGGTTAGAAAATAGAGGGGGAAGGGTTACTTCCAGTGATTTTTATTTTATGAAGTACAGGACACTATGATTTAATATATCACAGAGAATAATCAAAGGCAGATGGGTTATAGGAATCTAATATTAGGGAAGAGAAAAGTTTAACATTGCAGTAGCAAATGAATATCCTTTCAAGATAAAAGTAGAGAAAAAAGAATAAAAATGTCCATTTAACGAAGAATAAGAGTTTGAAATAGATTAATAAGTAATAGTAGATGTATTAATAAAAGAATAAATTTAGAATAATTATAATTAAAAATAAGAAAAACAACTTAAGAAAATTAGTTATTGAAGAAATAATAAATAGGATAAATAGTTTTAAGTTAGTTAGATAGTGACAACAAGAGATTAAGATGTTAATTTGGAAAATGTTAAAAAATTAATTTCAGAACAGAAGTAAAATTAAGTTAAGCTTGGCGAATGAGAACATTCTTTTTGTAAAGATTGCTTCATAGCATATATTTACTAAAAGACTAATGGATTAATGTTTTGCACTGAAAATGAATAAGGCTTTTATACATAATGTCCTATTTCGAGATGTAAAACTTATATTAGTTCTTACAACATCACTAATGCTTTAGATGAGCAATCTGTAATACAATACAAAACTTAAATGATGAAAAGAATAGAAGAGGAAAGCTAGTAATAAATGAATCAAAAGAAGAACTAGAATGAAAGTATTAAGTGTTAGAACTATTAATGCAAATATTAAAATGCATTAAATAATTTACTTTTATTAGAATGTAAACACTTCATCTGTAAATAATGTCTCTAGGATTATTTAAAATAAGTTACAGAAGAAAAAATAGTAACTATATAAGGAGAAAAAAGAAAGAAAATAGAAGAAAATTTGAAAAAGAAAATATATCCTTAAAACTGCAAGAAATTAGAAATAAAAATAATTCTAATAATTACAACAATAGCCTAGAACCGTTTTAGAAAAATCACTAAATCGTGAGTGCTGTTATAAAACAAGTTTTCCAAAGCACAAAGGTTAGTTAGTTCTGTTTTCTTGTGGATATCATTTATGCTAAAGACATTTAATCAAAAAATGTAAAGAAAGAGACTACTGTAGTGAATGGCACTAAATACTAGTTTTGAAGATAAGGAAATTATAAAGAATATATAGTTAACTAAAGACAGTTAGTGAACCCCAAATTTAATTTACTATATTATAATAATTGAAATTAATTATCTTTGAAATGAACTAAATTTGTTAAATTTTAATTTCCATACTACTAGCCTAATAGTCTGGATATAATAATTATTTAATTATAAGTATTAAACTAATAAATAAAGTTTCTTTTTCCTTTATTTTCTAAAGAGCAGTTTATTAATCATTTACTATCTTTATAAGCAAACATTTTAAGTTATTTATTTCTTGGTGTTTTGATATAAAAGCA
>CAMPDV010007763.1:0-26397 GCA_946699065.1 Loxodes magnus
AATATAAATAATATCTAAAATTAAAAAAAAAGTGTTTAGTTATCATTTATTTTAAGATTCATATTGAGCAAAATACATAAATATAGGAATCAATCTTAATGTAGGAAAATATTTTATTTTAAATTAAAAAAATTTAGTATAAATTTAGTTTAGGATAATTTATGATAAACAGTAACTAATATTTTTATAAAACTCATCATATTATTAAATATTTTTCTTTGTAAAATTTTTTAAGCATGAACTCTTTTAATATAAAATTGATAATAAAGTCTAAATTAAATTTTATCATAACTTTTAATATTTTTGATAATATCTAATTTGAGTGCTTTAATTTTATACTTAGAACTTATTATTCTTCAATTTTTACTACGATAAAGTTTATAAATTTCTGATTCTTTTTCGAGTTAAAATTATCTAAATTTTTTGATTTAAATTCAAATTTAAAAACTATTTATTTATATGGTTATTTGAAACTGCTTAATAGCAATACATCGCTGTTGTTTAAAATAAGTTTGAAAGTTTAAAACTTCTTGATTGTTAAAATCTTGATGTCTTCTCTTTGAATCTTGTACACGTAAATATATTTCGTATTGTAAAACTAATCATTCTTGTTACAATAAAGTTGCTATCTCTTCTTTTTCCTTAGATTCAATATTATCTTTCAAAATTTTGGAATTTCAAGCAGTTCGTATACAGGTGTCTTTTGTTGTTGTAGTAATATGATTTTTTCTTTTTTCCAAAATCTAAATTTTCTGTCTTATTAATTTCCATAATATGTTTATGTTTTGTTGATTAAATTAGCTTTTTTAACTTTTGAGGCTCAACTTAATCTGCAGGTGATTCAAGTCTATTTTTTTCTCATAAATTATTTTATAAGGAGTAAAATAGTTCTTTCTAGTATTTCCAAATGTATTGAGTTTCTTCTCCTAATTATCCATTTTTGTCTAAGGTATCTTGGTGTCCATGCTGAATCTGTACGACGGATTCGATTTATCCCTCCGTTGTTTCCTAATCTCTTCCTGGAAGTTTAACCCTATTTTAATGAGCTTTTCCAAGTTTATCTGACCAGAAGGGTTAAATTCTGAGACTTCTTGATGCAATAAGAACTTTACTTGCTTACTAGGCTTCTCTTACGATGTTGGTGTTAGTGCATGAGTTACTTTCTTGAGCTGTTTACTCCTCGTACTATTGACATGTGCCAGATTCCTACTTCTTAGGAGCATAAAAGAATCCCTTTCGGAAATCCGACATTTCCTTCTTTTTTTGCGTTAAATTGATTTAAAATTATTAACTCAGAACTTGTGGAAGAGTAAAAAGGTTGAAACGATATATATGGGACTTTGAATAATTTGGTTAGATTTGAATCTGCTTTTCTTAACTATTAACTTAATTTAGTTATGCACAAGTGCTTTTAATTAATTTTCCTATTTTCAAGGTTATATTGAAATATTTGCTTAATTTAGTTATACAGTCTTAATTTACTTCTCAATTTTGAATAATAAGTTTATGACTTCTTTGTGTAAAAATTTACTAAATCGTAAATCTCAATTTGCAGAGATTTGTTCAGTTTTTTTAAATTTCTAATAGCAAATATAGTTATTTTTAAGAAATGAAAATAGTCCGAAACAAGTTCATCAAAATAGGTTTTGCAATTAAAGTTGAATATAAAAAATTTAGGTGATTTAACTAGTTTTCAGTAATCTCGAATTTAAATAATAATAAATATTGGTTTTAAATTACTAAATATGATATCATAATTTCTTTAAAAATATCTATAAAGGAAATTAAAAAATGATTTAATTCTTTAAATGAAATTAATTATCTAAAAAGGTAGTTATTAGTTTCTTTTAACAACTTACAGTAATTATCAAAATTATTGAGAAATATGAGGCATATAATAACTTCTTACTGTTCGTCATAAACTCTTCTAAAATATATTTTTTTCTAAATCTTTTAAAAATAAATAGGAGATGCATAGTTTTTGAAATTGCATTATTAAAATATTTAAAGAAAGTATTTATGTGTGATTATAATTCATAAAATTACTATTAGAAATTTAAATAAATTTAAAACTATTTTAGGTTAAATAAGATTAAATTGCATAAAATTAAGCAAATAAAAACGATAATCAAAACTATTAAAATATGGTAAAATGTAAAAATATATCTTCTAAGAATCTTGTATAGAAAGATGTTTATAAGCATCAACAAATAAAATTTAATATTTAATCTTAATTCAACTGCTTAATACTTATTACCTTTAATATCTAAATTTTGTACAAAACACTTTAGTTTGAAATATAATTTAATTAAATTTTATCTGTTTAAAGTTATAATCCACATTAAAAGCTTAAAAATTAGAAAATCTTTAATTGCAAAATCTAAAAAATAAGACGATAGTATTATATAAAACGAATATTAAACATTTTACTCTAAATAACTTTTTTCATTTTTATTTAAATTTCGAACTCAGAAACGAAATAATAAAATTATTTTTTGTAATATCTCCTAAAATTTCTTAAATACTAATTTATAAAATATTTATGTTCCTTTTAAAAACGTTAAATAAAGTAAAGGTTAAGGATTAAAATTATCAATGCTTTTATAAGGAATGAAATTCTAAATTTTTCTCTACTATGATTTTAGTTTAGCTTCTAATAAATCAGTTAGATATTTTTTATTTTCCTATTCAGATTATAAAAATGCTTCATTTTTTTCGAATCGTAAATTAAATATTTATAACTCTTCATCAGTTTCTAAGTTTGAAGGAACAAAAACAATTTTTTAAGTTATTATATTTAATAAAAAGTTTGAACGAAATATTTTCTTACATAATGATTTGTTTACTTAATTATGCAATTTCTTCTTTTTTATCTTTGAATCATTAGTAACTAAACATTTTTTAATGAGCTTTGATATTTTTAGATTTTTGCCTTTATTTTAACATTAAGCTTTAATTTTCCTATTTTTAAGTTGCGAAAAATAAAAATTTTACTTGAAAGTATATTTAAATGCATTATGATTTAATCTAATATATTTCATTATGCTTTCTAATGTATTATAAACTAACAAAAAGTTAAAGTAAGCAATGTCTTTCCTAAGTGTTTAAGCTTTTCTATTACATTTGTTCGTATTCTAAATAAATAGCTTCTAAGAATAATAAACTTAAAATAGATTAAGCAATTAATTATATTGAGGCAAAAAGTTCAGTGTACAAAGAAACTCACATATATTGGAAGATTTAATTGATAAGTTATCGATCTTCATTAAACAGCTTTAAAACTTCTAGTTCTTAGTGAAAATTCAAAGGATATTTTTTCTTAAAATAATAAAATTCTTAATCTGAAACAGAAACTAAATGAATTTTAACTAATAAACATAAGATTAATTCGTTAGCAAAAAGAAAACTTTGTATTTAATAAACTTGAAAGCATCGCTTAATAACATATTGATAAGACTTTGAAAATTGGACATTTTTTCTATAAATTAGACTTGATTAATAATTTAAATCTTAACTCTGGTATTGTATTGCTAATTTAAAAGTGTATTTAATGTAGCTTGCCTTATCAGAAATATTTATAAAAATGTCTTAAATTTATCAGATCGAAGCATTATAGAATTTAATAATTATATAAAATAAAAAGTGAATCGAAAGTTCTTTTAGGAATGCCTCTAAAGAAACTAGCATATGCCTACGGTTAATAGACACATTGATTAGATATAAAATAATTAAAGTGTTGCCCTTAGGCAACTTATACGAAATTTAACAAATACCTTATTTAAGAGACAATCTCTCTTTTATAAGTTGAGAACATACTAATTTTTTTTTAAATGAACTTAGATTAAGCCATATTCCAACCTAATTCAATACATTCTACTTATGTGGTTAAGATTTTGATGAACTTGATCACATATTTATTAACTTTTACTATTAGGACTTTCTTTAGGAATTTATTAGATGTAAAATAATTATAGAGAAAAATTATTAAAAATTAATGTCTTGAGACTAAAATTAAATTAGCCAAAACTATACTAAAAATCAAATTCCTAAAATGACAAATTCATTAGCATTTAACATAAGAAATTACTTAAAAGATGCATAGAGAGTTTCAAATTTTAAAAAGATGATTAAATAAACTCTTAGACGAAGAAGCCTTTGACTGGAGGTTATAACAAGATGAATGAGAAGAAATTTGGTGATTATAAACTTTTAGTTTAGCATAATTTGTGTGAATATTTTCAAATAATAATGCATTTATGTCACAATATTAATAAATTTAGAAACCCTTTTAGTTTATTACTATTATTATAACATATTTATGTGAATAACAGGATAATCAATAAAATTTACAGAACTAATGAAGATTTAAAAAGGAATAGCTTTTATATTATTAAGGATTCTATCTCTTTACTTTTGAGGAAACTAAAGAAGTTTAGATAGAAATTTCAAAAGGAATAGCGATAGATCAAATAGTATGGAAAGTTTTAAGCATCTGAAAATATTTTCATGATTCTTACTAGTTAGATTCTAAAGGAATGTCATTTAGACATATTATAACTCTGAGGCTTTTTAGGTCTTTTACAATATACTATAAGAAGTATCAATTTTCCTTAATCAACAATAGGCTCTCTTTTTAAGAATAACTGAAAAGAAGGATATTAATATAGAGATTAAGTAGGTGATTATCTGAATATTAAAAATAGATATTAATAATTAGGATTATAATATTAGCATTATTACTTTTACGAGATATGTTAAAGGTAAGATATAACATTAATTCTAAAAGTAGCTACTTAGAGACTAAAAAGGATGTCACTGAAAGGATTTTTATAGAATAATAAATGATTAAAGCAGTTCCTGTAAATTACCTATCAGAAATAAAATAAATAGTAATGAATAGAAATAATTATTATATAAAGATTAAGAATCTGAAGCTATTACTATCTCAAATACCTTTAAGATAGATATTATTTAATTGAGAACCCACAATGCATCTGTGAAGAGATTGATCTATTTGAACATATTCAGACTGGCGATGTTATATGAAGATGTGAGAATGGATAATAGTAAAATTGGATAATGCGATATTAGAAGATTAAAAACTTAGACCAAAACTTTATAAATTAATTTGCAAATACAAATTAGAATATATTGATCTACAAATAGGAATTTTCCAAAGGATTTTGCTTTAAAGGATATTATAATTATTTTAGTTGAAAAAAAATTAATGATTTGAAAGTTCTGAAATTAAGGATAAAAAAATTAAAGATTAGATAATGAAAAAGAGAATAAGAGAGAGAAAGAAAAGCAAGTGGAAGAATAGAAGGAATAATTTGATGATAAAGATGATTTAGCACATGAAGAGGATAAAAATGAAAGGATGAAGAAGTGAAAAAATTTAAGCAACTTTAAAGCATCTTTAAGTGAAGGAAGCAATTCCAAAAAAGAAAATATGTCACAGAACTATTTTAATTAAATTAAAATTAAAAAAAGAGAAAGAGAAAATTAAAGTTACAAAAATAATTGAGCATTTTTAAATTTAATTTAAACTTATTTATATTTAAAAAAGCAAAAATATTAATTTTATAAATTTCTATTAATCAAATAGAAATCCAATTTTTATTTTAGACTTAAAAAATGAAACACTCCATTTTTAATAAAAAACCATGGCATTAAAAAAATCCAATATCTATTTTGACTTCAAGTTTTAATGCTAATAATTAGGTTAGATATTAATTTTTACAAACTTTTTATTATATTATATTTCATTATTAATTATCATTAAATATAAATTAATATTATCAAGATTTGTATATCTACTCATCATATAATTATATTTGTACATAATTTTTTTTTAACTAAGAAGAGAACACAAAAAATATTTTTAATGTTTCAAATTTACTATTTCTAGTTTATTTTGTTCATATAAAATAGAAATTAAATCTAATTTTTTATATCTAAATAAAGCTTATATGAAAACTTTTTCCTCACGACACCTCTTTCTTAATTATAAAATTTTGTCATTTCTGTTATTAAAGAAACTTTTGCAATTTTTAATGACTTTAACGAAATCTCGATTCTATTGATAATAAATGAATCTTTTCTATCTTTCATTGATTCAATCTGAAATTTACAAGATATTTCGTATCTTCAGTGAAAAATAAATATGTTTTGAACCTACCAACTAAACTTCAAAGATTCTTTACTCTTAAAATTTCTATAAATTTTATATCTTTTTAAAGTGCTAAATTTTTATATAAATTAAAGAATTATTTATAAAATTAATAATAATAATAATAATATACTTAATTAAAGTGTTTGTAGCTTTTAGGTATTTCAACCTCATTTCCACTGACATCCAGTGATCGCTCCTGGATACTTAAAATAAAAGTTCGGGTCATCCAGTTTTTTCGGAGTTCTGGAACTCGAATGGAAAATTCTTCTTCTATAAATTCTTCCTTCCATCGTCACGTAAATTCTTGTTAGTTCTCTTCAGACTTCTTCGCTGTTTCTCTTCATCTTTTCCTTGTTTATCTTGCAATCCTTGAATCTATGGAATCTTGATTAGCACAGGTATCATCTCTTGAGAATCCTTCTAATATTGGTTGGTTCTATTCGTCTATCGTCTTCTACTTCCATTTTTATTTCTTAGATTAGAGGCTCTATTCTTTTTTGTCCAAGTTGCTATACTTCGATTTCTTATTTGACTAATCTTTCTTCAGTATTTTAACTTCTTTCTAGTAATTTTTTGTTTTCTTATCTTAATATTTTACTTCTTCTTACAGAATACGTACAGATTTCAAAAGACTTTCAATTAGTAATTATTCTTCATTTGTCTGTTTTTGCATCGTTTTTGATTCTCTTATTTCCTATAGTTACTTGGTCTCGGTTTAGGAAGAAAGTAAATATTTGATTATTAGTTTTATTCTGTTTATGTTTATTTAAGTTCTTATTTTATTTAAGATTTTCTTAAATTTTCAACTATAGGAGGTTATTAAGATTAAGAAGATTATTATTTTATTAAAGAAGACGTGATGGATGAAGAATTAGAAATCTCTGGTTTTTGCTCCTTTATCTATGGAGCCTGCAAAAAACCGTTCTTGAGACCTTCTGCCATTTTTTGATTTTATTTATAAAATTAAATAAATATTTTTATTATATATTAAAGAATTTAAAAACTTCTAAAATGTCTAAGACAATTGCAAATAAACCCTTATTTAAAAAAAGTTTAGCATTTAGAAAATTATAAATAAATATACAATCCTAAAACATTTAAACTAAAAATTACATAAATATTCTTATTTTTAGCAAATTTTGGCTTTAAATTATAAAATTAAAAGGCTATCTTAATTTAATAAATAGAGCAATAAAAATATCTAAAACTTAATAAATTCTAATAGAAAAGTATTGAAATTAAAAGAGATAATATTTATAGGATATTAATTAATCTATTAAGTAAAAAAGAATTTCTAAAGTTTTATTATTATTAAATAATTAATTCTTATGTTACAGATTTATTCGATTTAGTATAAACTAGCTAAAATGTAATAAAAATATAATATAAAATTAGTTGTTTAAGTTTAATAAATAAAATAGATTTAAAATACTTTGATTAATATATAGTTAAATATTCTAAAAGGGATTCCTTGATTATGAAAGTTTTAAATTAGGGTTTTTAATAAATTGAATATGATTTAGTGATAATTTTTGAATATTTAAAGTAAATTAGGATTATTTAATAAATGATAATTGAATTTGATTAAAAAGGATAAAATGATTAGTTAGTATTTTGACTTAAAGTAGTTAATGAATAATAGACTAATGATTTAATGATTATATTGATTTTGAATAATAATGTTTATAGTTTTAAAATATTAGTAGTATAATCCCTTATAATGCTTTTATATTTTTGATGACTAATTTAAATTAATATTTTTTGATAAAATAATAATTTAATTAATTAATTTTATTATTTTTAAATTAAATATACTAATTATTTATTTATCAATTCATAGTCATTTAACATTATTTAAATAACATTTAACTATATCAACAGTAACTATCAAAACTACTATTACTACTATCAAATATACTATTTACATATTTTTACTAACAAACCTAAATAACTCATTTCAAATTACTTCTTATTCCTTAATTCTTTAATAACTTATATAATATATATTTATTATTTAACATACAAATATTACATTCTACTATTATAACAAAAACCAATTATAAGGTATTTGAGTTCTACTAAATCCAAAGGCATAGGTAGTTATTAGATAATTAAAAAGTAAATGATTAGCATTTACTTTATTCCTATTAATATCAAAGCTGTACTCTAATGATTTGTATTTCTTAAATAAGAAAGCCAGCAATAGTTTAAAGGGTACTTCTGAAATTAAAATTTAGAAATTTAAAATGTTTGCTTCAAAGTTTCCTCCTTAATAATCGTTACTTTAATTATTTGCATACTATAATGTAACATACTATTGTTTCCTAAAATAGTATTTTAACATAAGAACAACATGTGTAAGAGAAAGATTTAGATTAGCAATCTATAAGTCATTAAATATTGCACAAGTGTATTGAAATAATAGTTGATTTTTACCTTTCATTATAATATCAGCAATGCTAGCTCCAATTTAGTAAAAATAATTCTACTTAGTAAAAAGATAAAAATTACACCATTTAATCTTTATTCTCAAAATCAGAGCAAAGAAATAAATTTGAAGTAAGATAACTATTTATTAAAAATGCAGAGTTGTCAAGATAATCAAAATCTTGCTTACTTATGAATATTTGCAAATAGATATTATAATTGATGATTTCAAAGAGTTTAATAAGCATAGCAATATTTAAAAAAATTTATTCTAAGAATGCCTTTAAAGAATGCAGTCATGTCAACAGTAAAATTATTTGTTGATTTAATAAAAAATATATAAAACGTTTTCTCTTTAATAATATACGCTAAGTACAATAGACATCTAATTTAAGAAACTATTTCAATCTAAAAACTAATTACTTATACATATAATTTTTAATATGAACTGAATCATCGATATATCAAATTCAATTTAATAAACTTTGCTTAGAGGAAAAAATGGTAGAAGGGTTCAAGAAAGGCTTTTATACCACCTCCTAAAAAGGGGAGAGAAAGTAAGAACCCTCATCTTTAACTTTCACATCTTCTTCCTAGAAATAATCTTCTTCTCAAAACCTTCAAGAATAATAGACTCAACTAGGAACTTCCAGATCAACTTAAAAGATGGGACAAAAGCGCCAAAAGGCTACCCCGATGACACCAACTGAAGAGGAAGGACCTAGAAAGGTGCTGGAGATGCAAGAAGCAGCAGCCGTGCGAGAGTTTGCGATGCCACAGTTCCAGGAAGAACAGGCATAAATTTTAGTCGCATTCTCTGACCTGAAGGAGGAAGTAAAGAGGCTACGATTAGAGAATAGAGCTCTAAAAAATCAAGTTACTGAGCTCAAGAAATGGAAAGAAAGCTTCTGGGAAGTCTACGATTGAGAGCAAAGCACTTTCTTCAGGGAAATGGGATTGCCACAGCAGAGAACAACTGTGCTTGAAGAGAACAGCAAGTAGCAACAGTAGTAGGAATTTAAAGTTAGGACAATTCAAAATACAATGGACATAGAAGGAGCTACTAATTTACCGAGGAGTCCAGACAAGAAATGAATTAGGAATAAACCAAGATGCTTTGTATGCAAACAAACTGGACATAAATATAGACAATGTTAGAAATTGAAATTAATTAAATAATAGTACTGGAATAGAAAATAATAAGAAAAATAATAGTACTAATATTAGGATAAGATTAGACGAGAATTCTGTAACTACTTTTATCTGTCAGGAGGTCAAATCTACAAACCGAAGTGGTACACAATCCAAGGCGACTGAAGAAAGAGTTCTGAAGGAAGCTGGTTCCAGCCAGGTTATCAAACTGGTCCAATATGAAAATATTTTAATTTAATTTCTTGATAAGATCTTTTAAATTTAAATAAGTGCTTAATCAAATCCTATTTATTAAACCACTTTAAATGTTTTTATGTTTATGAATATTTAGCATCTTAAATTAAAAAATACTATATTGTATATTAAACCAAACATTTATTAAAGCAATCCTTAAATTATCAATTATCATTTAGTTGTCTAATCATTTAGAATCAAACAAAAATACCTCATTTTTAAGGTCATTTATGAAATTGTGTATTATTCGCTTTATCATCTTAGAAAAAGCTTTGCTTTTTATTATGCTATATATGTTTCTTTTTATATTGTACGAAATATTTCCCATATAGATATAATTATAATAGTTATTAAATTACACTTTGTATATTATTTTAATTAATACAAAAAATTAAAGCTTTTAACCTTTTTTGATATAATGAAAACTATATTGATTTCTTAATTATTTACACTTTCATTTTGGTAATTCCTATTATTTAATATTAGAATATCATTTTATTCTTATTTTAGATGCAAATATAAGATAATTTACAAGAAACTTAAGATTTTTATCATTTTCCATATATTCAAATTATTTATATACTTTACTAGCAAATCTTTCTTAATCATAAATAGTCAATCCATTTTTTAAAAAACCTTTCAACTTTAATCAAATAGCTTCATTAGAAATTACAACATTAATAAATAAAATCTATTTTCTATATACATAGTAGATATATTCAACTTCCTAATCATCAGAAACCTAAACCTATTCCTTTTAATATTACCAAATTAGAACTAATTTTTAAGAGAAAAAATACTTAATATAGCTATTTTTTCTTAAAAACTTATTTTTCTCTTCTAAATTAACATCTTTTCGCAAACTAAAAACAGATAGTTAGTCGTAGTAAGCTCTTTTCTTTTACTCATCTTTTCGATTTTTAATATTTTTCTAATTATTATAATAAAGCAGAATATTTTTAAACTTGATTAATAAATTTTTGTTTCTATATTTTATATAGTTAGGTTAGATATATTATTTAGATCCTTGTTTAATTACTTTTTTTAGATTCTTTGTAAATTGGCCTAAAATTTATTATTACAGATGTATTGTACCTCATTTTTTCTATTCGATTGATCATATTTTTATAAAGAGATTTTTTAGTTCTTTTTAAAAATTCGCATTATCTATTAAATAGTTAGCTTTAAGCCCTCTTATAGAAAAATTGTTTTTACTAATTTTTTTCTTCCTAAAATTGTCATTTATTTTTTTGATTTAATTCTTAAAAGTCATTTAAAAAGCTTTTCAAATCTTTTAAAATTCTATCTCTTTAAGAAAAGGATTTATCCATCCCGAAAATCTTTTGTAGCGAATAACTCAGAGCGAAAAAAGAATAATTTTTTCACGATTTCATGGTTTATTTAATTATATCTCCTTTTTTCTTGAGATACTTTTTATTTAATTAAATTCTTATAACATTAAAAATTTTTAAAGCGAATTTTTTCATTTACTCGATTCAAAATTAAAAATTGTATTTTTTCCAAAGAATAAACAATAAATTATTTTATAATTTCAAAAATAATTTACCTTATCAAAAATATATTTTTAAATTAAAAAAAATTTTTGTTAAAAAATTTAAAATCAAAAAATTTTCCTAAAAACAAAAACATTTTTTTTATTTTTACAAAATACCATTTCAACAAAAAAGATTTCCAAATTCTATTTCGAATATAAAGTTTTTTTGTTCATATTTTTTTCTCAAAAATCTTTTATATTTGGAATTTTTCTTGAAAATTTATACAATTTTAAAATTTTTTATTCCGAAATAATTAAATTTATTCCGTGCCGAAAATCTTTGGTAGTGTAAAACGCTGAGTAAAAAAACAAATTTTTTATTTTCATGAAATTTAAGCTCTAAAATTGAAAGATAATGATAAATAAAAAACTTACTATCAGAAAATTTTATTTTCCAATCGAAAATGAAACATATTAAACATAAAAATTAAAATTTATTATTGAACTTAAACACAAGAATAAACATATCTAAATATATTTATTCACATATAGCTTAAAAAATTAAATCAGCATCCCAAAATTTTTAAAATTTTTTTAGTTTTAAGTCTATTTATAAAAATTTTTCCTTTTTTTACATATTAAATAAAATGTATCCCGTCCCAGAAATATTTATCAAAAAAAGTTTGCAAAAAAATTAAAAGATTTTAAAATTAATTTCCAAATTTTATTTTCAAAACCATTTTAGATAATTATTTTCAAAATTATTTTAGAAACGCTTTTCTAAGAAATTTTAAAAACTTTTTTAAAAATTGCTTTCAAATTTTTATTCCAATTTTTAAATTTTTTATTCTGAAATAAAAAAAATTATTCCTATTTAGAAATTTTTATCCCGAAATAATTAAATTTATTCCGTCCCAGAAATCTTTGTAGTGTAAAACTATGAGCGAAAAAACAAATTTGAAATTTTTCGAAATTCAGGCTCTAAAATTGAAAAATAAATCAAAAATATACAATCAGAAAATTTTTCCTCAATCGGAAACGAAAAATTTTAAACATAAAATTTTATATTTTATAATTATAATAAATAATTAATTAATAATAATAATAATAATAGTAAATAATATTAATTAATAATCAAAATTAAATATCAATCATAAAAAATAAATAAAATACTTAATTAAATTTTTTAATTAATAATCAAAATTATAAACTAACTTTTACCTTATAAATAATAACTACTTCACAAAAAAAATGATAATTTATACTCAACTTGAAATTTCTACAAAATCTAAAAATTAATCTATAAAATTTTATAGCATAAAATTAAACTTAAACTTATTTCATGTCTTCATTTAACAAAATTATTCATTAAATATTTTTAAATATTACCCACTTTAAATCAACATACTTCACTAATTTCTATAACCTATATTACTCAACCTTTTTTAAACCAATAATATTTAAGAATATAACAAATTTTAAATAAATATATAAAGCAAACACTTCATAAAATAACAAACATAATTAACATTAAACATTCATTTAAATGCATTACCAATATCTTATATATTTAATCGTAAAATTTAATTAAGTCAAATCATAAGTTTCTCAACTCGAAATCCTCCACTTTCTTATCGTGCTGTCACCCCCTCCCGATACCAACCATCTATTATCAACACTCAATGCTATAGAATTTATTGTTTATTCATGCCCTTGTAAAGTCTAGATACACTCACCCGTATCAAAGTTCCAGATCTTGATTAGATGATCATTTGAACCAGAAAATATAACACTTGAATCAACACTTAACTGAATACTTGTTACATAACTTGTATGACCTTGAAGAGTACGAATACACTAACCAGAAGAGAAGTCCCATATCTTAATAGTACTGTCATAAGAACCTGATATGATATGCCTATTATCCTTAGACACTATCACCGATCAAACAGAATCTGAATGCCCAGTAAGAGTTCGTTCAAGTTGATCTGTCTAGAAATCCCAGATCTTTATAATTTTATCCCAAGATCCCGATATAATATATCTAGAGTCATAGGAGAGTACTACCGTTCTAACTGTATAAGTATGTCCCGACAAAGTTCTTATGAGAGCACCATTGTGGAAATTTCAGATCTTTATGGTTTTGTCATAAGATCCTGATACTATATAGCTAGAGTCAGTGGAGATTACTACCGAGTAAACTGTAGAAGTATGTCCTGATAAATTTCTTATGAGAGCACCAGTCTATAAATTCCAGATCTTTATGGTTGTATCACCAGATGCTGATACGATATAGCTAGAATCTGAGGAGATTACTACCGATGAAACATATGAAGTATGTCCTGCTAAAGTTCTTATGAGAGCACCTGTCTGGAAATTCCAGATCTTTATCGAACTTTCAGGATATCCTGAACCTGATACAATTCAATTCAGGTCACTTGATATGGCTACCGATAAAACAGATGAAGTGTCAGTAAGGACTTAGTCTAAAAAATATTAAAGAAATACCTTTACTTTAGTCATAACTGATCTTGTTTATTAGCTTTTAGTAGCATAAGTTAGTCAGAATTTCATACTTAAAATGAAGTAGAGATATTTTCCCTAGGATGTGACTTCTCGCCCTTAAGAGTTTTCTTAAAAAAATAATTTTAGTAAATTGCTTTTCTTTTTTCTCCATTGAATTTTTTCCATTTTAATTTTATAACTTACTTCTATAAATATTTAAATAAAATAACTCAATAAATTTTACTGACTCAATTTCAATAAAATTAAACAATAAAATTATTTATTAAACATACTTATAAATATCTCATTTCTTAAAAATTGATTTTTCTATTTTTGTCTTAAAACAAGACAAGATATAAAATTAATAATGTACAAGCTTTTACAATTTTAATTATTTTATTTCTTTTTACTTTTAAATGAAAGGATAAATTATTATTTCAAAAGTTTTATAAAGAAGAATTATATCCTTATTATAATAACTTTAATATGCATCCATTAATTACAACCTATTTGTACTTTAAATCAAAGACTCCTAATAAGAAAACCTTATTTCGTTGTAGACCTTTTAAATGATAAATAAAATATTACAATTCTTTTAAAAAACTATTGCTATTAATTATTACTTTTCACTTACATTTAATCAAAAAAAATGATTTATTTAAGCTTTTTACTAATTAAAAAAATGAAATAAAATAAGTTTTTTATTAACTAGATTGAATAGATATATAAAAAGCATCAAATTATTTAAAACAAAGTATTTTTAGAATTTGTAAGATAAAATCTTTTAATTATCCACTTTCTTACTACTATTTCATTAAAATTTTTTATTTATAAAGGTCACTCTTATAATAATAAACTAATATAATTTATTATAATGCTGATTCTAAGCAAAATATATAAATGTAATAAATATAAGTAGTAGAAAGTAAATATTTAAACTAACTAGAAATAGTGTATCACTAATTTAATCTTACAATTATTAAATAGTAATATTTAATTTTATTATTAAAATAAGCTTTAATATGTTTAATTATGTCTATTAAATACTTAATATTTTATCCTTTTAGCTTTATTAGCTATGAATTAAATTTCTCTTTAATTTAGATATTAGATTAGTTATAATAAATAGATTTAGATAAGTTTCTGTTTTTATAGCAAAGTAATATTAATTATTTGTGTTATTTTAGTAATGATAATTTGTAATTAATAATAGCTAAATGATTCTAGATAATTTAAAGATAAAAACTTAAATCTATTATTCTATACAAATCTATATTATATAGTTAGCACTATTAATAGTCTATTTATTAGAATTAGTAGTTTGATATTTAGAAAATGATAAGCTTTTAAGTAAGCATATTTATAATATCTTGTATTATTATTTTCTGAATGAAAGAACTTAGCATAATATGTTTGTTTGTAAGATAATATAAGTATTAGATTAGGTAATATAACTAATCTAAGAGATTATGATTTACTGTTAATACATTTGATTAGTGTACTATTATTGTATAGGTTTGTGTTGGTAATAAAGAATTGTACATGTTTTGCTTTATACATTTATTAATCTGATTAGAAAAGATTGAAATCTGATGATATAGATAGTTAATGATTTGAAAGTTAGGCATTAAAATAAGTTTGATTTTTAGATGATTTATAATTTTGCTAAATTTAAATTATATTTATATATTCCTTTTTATTAACTATCTTTTGTAATTAACTTTTGTTTGGAAAGCTGATAGGTACATTTTGTAAAAAATGTAGTCTTAATTTATCTAAGTTTATTTTAGTGAGTATAAGAATATATTTAAAGTATTAATGATACTAGTTCTATAAAACATTTAGGTAATTATATAAAATAAATAGTAAAGAGAAAACATTATTCTTTTATATAATTAAACCAAGAAAAGCTAGCTCTTCAATAGAGTCAATTATTCATATATCTAAAGTCCTCTATTTATCTTAAAATCAAGTGCTTAATATATTATAGCCTCCTTATTTAGTAATATTAATTCATAAAAACTTAAAAGAAAATTCCTTTTTACTTGTACTTGCAAATATTCTAAGTCCTTTAACTATTATAGGTTTAATTAGAGACTAATAAGAAATTTTGTTATCCTCTAGATAAAATATTTAATAAAATTGTGATTTCTTATTAAGAATAATATTTTAAATGAAAATAAGGAAAATTAATATTTTTCTATTTGTAAAAATTTAAAATAATTTATATAAAATCTCTTAATATTTTATAAAAAACAAAGTAAATGCAAAATAATTAATTAAATATAATTTAAAAAATATTAACAAAATATATAATTCTAAATGATATTATAAATTAATATTTTCAATATTCATCTTTAGATCAAACATATAATCAATTATGTAATCTAGATTTTAACCAAATCTACTCAAATATCAAACTTAAATTATAACCAAAACTTAAGAAATTTCATTTTTCAAAATTAAAATAAAATTTACTAATTATTTAATTGACACTATCAACTTAAATTATTTAAAAGAATTACTAAAAGAGAAAAAAGTATAAATTAATTAATTAAAAAAATTAAAAAATATTATAATTTAAAACTTTATATTTAACAATATTTAAGATAAATATTAAAAATACTAATTTTATAAATCTACCATTTATTTACTTTTTAAATAAACTAATTCAACAAAAAAATTATTATTCTTAGAAATTTTACATTTAAAAATATAAAAAATTAAAATCTTAAAAATCTTAAAAAATTCTCTAACTCTCAGATTTTTATAATCAGCCTATTTAGTTTATTTTTACTATTTTTCATCGATTATGGATATATATATAAGTACTAATTATTTTACTAATCTAAAATTTTAACTTCTTCTTAAATGGAAACTATTCAATATTTGAATAAATAAGTAAAAAAATTATTTAATTTTTTATTTTCTAATTCTTTTTCTAAACTTAATATGAAATCCCGCTAAATGTTTTTAAAAATAATTTAATTCATATCAATATTAAGATTCTTAAATATTAAGTAAAGTAGCAAACTAAATTAAAATTTTTAATTAAAAACATATTTATAATTTTATTGATTCAAATATGCCTAAAATATGAAATTAGAAGCATTTTTTAGGAGAGTTAAAGATTGTCTAAGAAGAATAATTAAATTAAATTAAAGTTTTTGATAAATTTCTATAAAATAAAATATACTTGTGGACAAAGATTAGATAACTTATATGATTAGAACTATATCCATTAGAGTTTTTCTAGAATCTGATTTCCTAAAGTAGATAAAATAATCAAAATCTTGCATAAGGAACTAATAAGAGAAGATTAGAAATACTCAAGTTATAAAATGAAGTTCAATAAATCCCTCAGATGGAAAAGGAGAAATTTAAGGAAAATTTTAAAGCACCTTTTCAAGATTAATTTTAATAAAGAGATTGATTGAGTGTTTGAAGAAAATAAAAAGCTTAATTTAAACATAATTTGTATATTGCATTCAATTAATATTTATGCAATTATGTTCCAATATTCAAAATATTTAAACTTTTATATCTATTATTAATATAATTTTTACTTTTTAATAAACTTTTTATCTATATCTATCTAGTTTTATAACTCAGTTTTAAGAACATATTTTTACATTATTTAGGAGCTATTTCAAGTTCCACAATGTATTATATTACAAAAATAATTTGAGTGCAAAGTTACATGTTATTTGCCTATATTAAACAAATTATTAGTTTTTATATTTTAATAAAAATTTTATTTTTTATTATGTCTATAAATACTTACTTAGATCAAATTTATTATTTTTAATATTTTATAAATTTTAGATTAATAAGATACTATTTTAATCCTTAAAAATATTATGCTTTTTATAAATTTATAAATATATTGATAAATGTATTTGTTCAATTTTAGACTTATAATATACGAATTTATCATTTTAAAGTTTTATAATTGCTAGTTAGAAATTCTTAATTTTATCTTCTATTATAAAATAAATTTAATTTTTTATATTTGATGAATAAATATTTTATAGTTATAGCTTAGCAGATTTTAAAATATTTTATATCTAAACATTTTTACTTTTGTTACCTAATTATTTTTATGCTATTTAATATAATTTTTAAAATATTCTGTTTTTATATAAAAAATTAAATATTTATTTATTTAATGAGATATATCATTTTACTTATTTTCATAGTTTTTATAATATTTTACGAATAATTTGTGTGAATAATCATTAAGAATTTTGTGAAATATCCTTTCAAAATGGTATTGGTTGACAAAGCTTCTAAAGAAGAGAATTAAAAGATTTCTGATATAAAATAACGTTTTATTTTAATTTTTTTTAAATAATAATAATATATTAATTTAATTTTTCCATTTTGATGTATTTTAACCACATCCGGAAGACAGCAGTTCATATTCTCTGTTGTTAAATATTAGTTTTTAGCATCCCCAATTTTAGCGAGATTGGGAACTAGGGATAGGTTTAACTCCCTCTCCTTTCCTGTTCTTGTATTATCGCATATTTTTTGATTTTTATAAATTTCTTCACTTGAACTGCAATACATTCGGCTTAATCTTGTTTCTTGTTTCTTCTTTTTTCTTGAATCCAATAATTCATTTTTTCTGTTAGAATTTCTTACATTTCCGATATAAATGTCAAAAGCTTCCACAACAAAAGTATTTTTTTCTAATCTTTATTTATCTCTATTTTCTTTAAGTTTTCTGATAATTTCTTCTTCAATCAACATTGGATCACTTTTATGTTCTCTTATCTTTTTTGATGTTTTATAAAAAAATTATATTTAATTTGATTCTTAAAGATTTAGCATTATAAAGCCAAGCTTCATATTACTTATATAGCATCAAAACCCCTTGTATTATACCATTGATGTAATATATTAATTTCTTATTATTTGGACAATAAACATTTAAATTAAATGACAAAGATTAAACTAGTCTAACGCTACATTCCTAGAGTCATTTCTTTATTATTTCTACTTGATTCATTTAAAAAACTATTTCTAGCTTATTAAAGAGAAAAATAATTATTTAGCAGTCAAAATGGAAGTTAAACCAAATAGATGAAGATTAGATTATAAAAGTTTAATGATATAATTTCTTGGAAACCTAAAGAACTTATCAGATACTTAAAAATACAAATTCCAAGTTTCTGGTGTGTTGAAAGTAAATTAGTTTAGCTATAAGAAGTTTTATTATCATACTTACTTGTATTTAAGTTTAATCAATTCTATCGATATTAATAAAGCTTTTCCTTGATACGACTCTGAGATTAATTAAGATATTAAGTCAAGAAAATTCCATCCTCGATAATTTCGCACATAATAAAACTTGACTCAGCACCTGGAAAGTATCAGCAATAGTATTAAAGTCTACAAAGGAGCTATCATATCTATTTTTATACAACAATGTTTCGTTTTTCTATTAATAGAAATGGGAAGGGCTTGAAGAAATAAAGAATATTATTTTCAAAAGTAGATAGAAGGAGTTACTCATAGATTAGATTCTGATTAAGAGATGCTCAACCATAATTTATGTAAATGGTATCTTAGTCACACGAATAGCTCATCCAATGGTGATACTAATGACTCGTCGAGCATTGAGTCGAGATATTTTGGCAGATTCAAAGATCATTAGATAAAAAATAGCTCGCCAAGACAGTCTCAAGTTCCCTTTTGACAGATGAATAATCAAACACTTGGCGAATTTTGTATCATAACGTTAGGAAGAACCGATATTGAAGAGATAAAAAGCAATGCCGCTATAAACGCTTGGTTGCAACAAATTAATTATCTTTGTGGTATTTTTTCTGATACCTCTGGTTTAAAACTCGTAAAAAGATAAAGGATTAGAAATCACAGTTTCCAGTTTATACAGATATTTAGGTTTTGAATGAAGCCAGCTTTTCCCTTTTTGATCTGTGAGCGGTTTCTGTCCACTTTGAACTTGCCAATAGAAAACTTGTGTTATCTTTTAACAGATGTGCCATCCCAGACAAACTCCCCCACATGGCGGTTTCTCTCACCCAGTTACATTGCTAGAAAGTTACTACATGAAAGGATAAGTAAAGCAACATTAAGATAGTGATATTTCAAGATCGCGGTCTTCCACTTATTCTACGCACAGGATTAGAGTAAAACTCAACAGGGTCTTCTTCACTCTGATTATACCAAATCCATTTCTTTGGATGAAGTTTCGCTGGTAAAAGATAGAGGCAATAGGAATCTCGTTAATCCATTCATATATGTTACAATAATATGACGAGACATTTGACTACTTAAGAGAGAAATAATTACTTGCGCCATTTACTCGAACTTTATGAACCTCCTCATATTGGCATTCAAAGCAAAGGGTAGAAAATGCATTGTATTTTGCATATCATCCTCAAATTGTTTTGCTTTAATTAAACAGTCAAATTCTTCTTGTCGTTCCAGATCTGAGGTGGCCATTCGCCTTAGGGCCGATCACTTTCAGCCATAACGATAAAACTCCCATTTCCATAAAATGAGTCGCTCATTCCTTTTAAAATAGATTCCTACCTTGCTTATGATTCAATCTTTCTCCCAAAATTGCAAACCTAATTTATCGACTACTCTTACCCTTTATTTTCCTATTGACTAGAGGTAGCTAAACTTGTAATTACTTAATTAAATAAGATATTCCATAGTATAATGGAATATTTTAATCTTTAATCCTCAACAAATTTTAAAGAGATTTATACATCGATTAAGATTTTTCATTATTACAATCTTTCCAATTATATTAAAACATCTGAAAAAGATAAGAGTGTAACTAACCTGGTTTGGAGAATAGTCTAAATGTAAAACAATTTAAGAAAAGATATTAACTACATAATAATGCAAAAACAAGAGGCTATTTATTGATGAACTTGACCCTTTAGTATTAGAAAATAACTTTTAGTAAATATTATATAAATTAAAAAAAGTATTTTTAACTTTTTAGATATTATATTGTATACTATTTCGTTAAATTTAATTTTTTCAGACAAAATATTTGTCAAAAAAAAAGAAGAATGATATTCCCTAAAAAGGATAAATTTATAAATATATCATAAAGCTTTAAATTTTTTTAATATTATTAGATATATGTAATTCTTTCCTCATGACAGTAGTTCATGCTTTAGCTAGTTAATAAAAAACTTGAGACATTCATAAATACAAAAGGGATTATTAGCTGAGCAAGGATTATTCCCATGATCCTTGCGTAAACCGTGAGATAATATCCATATTTTATACATGCTTTATTTTCTTTTCTAAAGCGCTTATTCAATTTTGTTAGGTAATTTATTGAATTTTTGAGTATCTTGAAATTATTGAGTTTATATGATTGCAGTAGGTATTTTAATAATAATCTCAGTACTATAATATACTTATAAGGCATTTAATTAAGATCGATAAGATAAATTCATTAAAAGCTTACCCATTGTTTAGAATATTTTCCTAGTTATGAATATAATACTTAAATTGACTCTATTCATTGCGGTGGTAGGTTAACTAGGTACATTAGAAAGATTTCTGGTCCTACTTTAAAGGATATTAGTTTCTTGCTATAATAAGGTTTATAAACTAGTAGAAATCAAACCAAAAACAAGTATAATGAAATGGTATTTAAACTTTGGAATATCTTACTAGGAGTATTAGCAGATAACTTAAAAGAAGCGCCTAGTTAGAAGTAAAGGGTAGTAAATAGTCAATTTGATTCTTTGAAATCTTAGAAAAATATTCTAAGCACATTCCTAAACTTAACTGCCTCTTCTTCGCCTCTTTCTACTTTTCTTCCATAGAAATCTATAAACCACTTTGAGCTAATAAATAAAAAAGTATCTAAACTATATGAAATATTAGTTTAGTAGCTATATAGAAGATACTAAAGATTCACTAGAATCTATATACTAAATTTATATTTAAATACCTAACTTTAAAGCTTAATCTTAATCAAACCATATTACTACTTCATATACCTAAAGAAGCTTATTAATACTAATAACTCTTATTCCTTTTATTTAAAACTAAACCATTCTCTATTATAAAAAAGTACTTAGTACTATTGTCCAGCAATACACTACTAAATATAGTTTAGACTTACTCCTTCCATACTTTTAGTCTTCCTTTCTATTTGAAAAAGTAAAACGAAACATTTAAGTTAAAGTAACAGAACTAAATATGCTTATATAGTCAGATTTTAGAACATTAATGTAAATACTCAACATTATCATTTGAATAATGGAAGTAACAATCCAGTAAACTTTCATAAAACTGTAGTAAACTGCTTCTTATATTAGAAGCAATGCTATATGCTAAGCAGTTAAGTGAGTATATTTAGATAAATAGGTAAAAAATAAGTTCTGTATCAGTTACCGGAAACTTAAAAGACTCTTATACAAAGCTAAAATCTGGCTATCATTCTAATTCCTTCTAACTAACTTATGCTTATAAAGCATTCATTTATATTCTCAGCAAAAGATCTTTGCCATTTGATACACTTAATACTTTCTATGTCACACTCTGAATGTTTTTTAAATATAGAGTAGCACTTCAAGCAAAATTAAATAAGAACTAACATAAAGTAAACTTAGCTAAATTAATTATCAATCCAAATAAAGATGCTTAAGTAGTAAGAGTTAAAAGCTAAATAAAAAATCAATTAAATTAGAATATCAAACTCAGAACATAAAACTATAACTTTCGAAAAGACCCTTTAAGAAAGACATTATTCTGTCAAGAATCCCAATTGCAATTGTTGAAAATTTAATTAGTTTGAGCATATTCTGGATTGCGGTTGCTATATAGACATGTAGGAATGGATAATAGTAAAGATTGGTTAATGTGTATTAGAAGATTAATAGCATATGATCAAAACTATATCAATTAATTTCCAAAAGGCAAATTAGAATATATTGATTTATAATAAAAAATTTTAATAGGATGCTGATTAAAAGGATATTAGTATTATTATTTGAACTGGAAAAAGATGATGATAAGAAAATTCTACAACTAAGGAAAAATAAGTGAAAGACCAAGAAAAAGATGAAGAGAATGAGGAAGATAAAGAGGATGAAGAAGAAAAAGAAGAACAAAAGGAAGAATAGAAGGAATAAACTGATGACGAAGATGAACTAGCTGAAAAAGAGGATAAAGATGAAAGTGTGAAGAAGTGAAAAACTTTACATAACATTAAATATCTTTAAATGAAGGAAACAATTCCAAAAATGAAAAAATGTCACAAGACTCTTTTAGTTAAATTTAACTAAAAATCAAAAAAATATTTTAAAAAGAAAATTTTTATTAAAAAGAATAAGTTTTAACAGTAATAATATTAACTACATTCTTAAGCACATAATTAAATACAGCTTGTATGAACTTTAAGTATGTGAAATTTTGAATAAAATAAGTTCATTAGAGTAAGCAAATCGTTCTGATTTTGAAAAATATTTTACTTTAAGTCTAACTAAGTAATATTCCTAGTAATAAAAACACCTTGATCAATAAATAGCAGCAACTTTTTTTTATAAGAGTTTAGTTTTCAAGTTTATAAAATGATTACTATTTAAAAATATAAAAATAGACTATACTTAAGAAAAGAAATTAAATTAAATTTAAACTAAGTTAAAATAGTCTTGTGACATCCTTAATTGTTAGAATTATTTCTTCCTTCAATTGAAGATTCTATCGAATTATCAATAAGTTCTTCATCTCCTGCTTTCATCTTCATCTTCTACTTCAGCTTGATCATCTTAGTTATCAATTTATTCTTTCTATTCTTCAACTTACTCTTTTAGCTCTTTAGCTCTTCTTTTTCTTCATTTTCTTCCTCATTTTCTTCACTATTTTCTTGGTCTTTTACTTCCTCTTTCTTAGATTCAAGACTTTCAAATCATTCATCTTTTTCCAGTTCGAATAATTCCAATCTCCTTTTAATCAAAGAATCCTGTGGAAATTTTTATTTGTAAATCTATATATTCTATCTTGTTTATTGGGAATTAGTTGATATAATTTTAATCAAGGTTATTAATTTTTTTATATCGCCTTATTCTATCTTTTCTATTAACCATTCTCTTCTATGTAACAATTACAATCCATAATATGTTGGAATTTGTCCAATTCTCCACAGATGCAACGAGAATTCTCGATAAGGCAATGTCTGTCTTGAAGATCTTTACGAAAATTGTCGCTTTATGTTCTGAGTTTGTATATACTGATTATTTCTTCTATATTATTTATTTATTTTCGGATGAGTAATTTCTAGGAATTATCGTTAATTACAGAATTATTCTATAAAAATCTTTGCAGTTGGCATACTGTTAAGTCTTTACGGAGTTACTTTATAGAATTTATGTTGAATCTAGTTCTTTACATATTTAGTAAAGGTAATTAAGATACTATTATATTCCTAATTATTAATATCAATTTCGTAGTATTCAGATAGTCTTGTTAATTAATCTATATATTAATATCATTCCTATCAATTATTCATAAAGAGAATTCCTATTGTTGATTATGGAAGGTTAATACTTTCTTATCGTATTTAAAAAAATCTAAAAAACCTCAAAGCTATAATATGTTTAAATGGCATTCAGTTAAGATCTATATAACAAGACTCATTAAAGTGCTTTCAGGGGCTTAGAAGGCTTTCCTTGCTATTAATCTCATATTTTTATCAATTTCATTTGTAGTTCCAGTAACTCCATTTTAGATTGCTCAAGGTATTAATTCTCCTCCATATTCTACTTTAGGAAGCGTGAAAATTCACATTCAGAACAAAGTCTTAAAATGTCAAGTTGTCACATTTTTATTTCTTGATAATATATATACTGCTTTCTTCATAGCAGACAGATAATTAATTGAAACCGATTTGCAGTGATTAATTAGATCCTTTTTTTGATGAAGAATTACTCCTAAATATGTTACTTATTACTTCTAAATAATTGGGTTATCTTTTATTTTTAAGTTTAACTTCTCTTCTTTTTGATTCTTTTTTAAGAATTAAATAGCTTCGTATTTTGAAGTATTAATATTCAATTAAGCCAATTCGAATACTTTTTTTGTTTCATTTATTAAAATCTGCATCGATTTTTCAGATTCTATCAATTAACAAAAATTTATTTAGCAGAAATAGAGAGCTAAGAAAATGTGTTATTGATGCTTAAATTTTAAATATTTATAAATAAATAAAAATTTCTCCTTGGAAGTTTCTTCTGCCAAAATTCTTGCTCAGTTGGTAGTCTTAAAGTACTTCTTGTTACTTGAGATAAGTTAATCTCAGTTAGAGGATTGTTCCTCCCTATTTAAAATGTTGAATAATTAATAAAATAATGTGAATATCTTTAACTAAAAACACAATAAATAGAATTAGATGAAATTAAGAATTTTAAGAATACGAATGATAACTTTCCCAATTTGTTACTTCTATTACTTTAGAAATAGAATCTAAAATTTTAAAATTTAGCAATAAATCTATTTATTTTAATTTTGTAACTTCAATATTTAAAAAATAAAAGTTTAGAAACATCTTATAACTTATGATTTAAAATTTAAATCATTTATATACAAAAATGAGTTAAGTTTACAAAGGTTAAAGAAATTTTCTTTAGTTTAATTAATTAAATTATTTATTTATCAAACAAGAAAAAATTTAAATCTTATAATTTTTGATATTTTTCATCGTAATTCGAATAATCAATAGAATTTAAAATATTTAACTTATAATTTTAAGAAATATTGGATACTGTAAGGAAGATAAAAGAAAAATGATTGTATGATTTAATAAATTAGCATTTATAAAGGTTTAGCTGTTACTCAAAATAAAAAGCAGTACTTATAAAATAAAAAATCTATATTTCTTTACTTTTTATTATAAAGTTATGAAATTACATGACTAGGTTATACTGCTCTCCAGAAGGAAGATTTTATAAGAAAAGGTTTATGGTGGAGAATAATTACTATTAGATATAGTAAAAGCTCAAAAAGAAGAACCAAATAAATTTTTGGGTCAAAATGAGATTGGAGCAAGATTATTGTGGTCAAGAAAGGTTAAATTTGCACAAGCCGATATTCAATAAAAGAAGTGAGCTCTGAAAAAGACTCTAATGATCCTATGATCGAATGAAATAATCTTATCATATACTTATAAACTTACCAGTGATAAGCTAATAATGGAAATATCAATTTAATAATCATCTTATATATTATAACAATTTAAGCTTTTGCTTTCTTTAATTTCTTTTTTACCTATAAAAAATAAAAAAATATAACTAATAAATTTAATTATCACATAGTGTTTAAATTTATATTTTTAAGTTAATTAGAAATTCTTTTTCGAATTAAAAAATAAAAATTAAAGTATGATGAAAAAGTATACTAAAAC
>CAMPDV010007764.1:0-36586 GCA_946699065.1 Loxodes magnus
GAGGCCAAGCCAAAGCAGAGGAAGACATAAAGTCGATTATGGGTACTTAGCTTCCCTAACCTCTGATGAAGCCGTCCCTTGCTGTTCACCTTCGAAAATCTATGGCGATTTAATAATAATATATAATAAAATAAGCAACTAAATAGTAGTCTATAAGAGGGAATTGTAAAAGGATTTTCGGGCTTAAAAAAAACATTACCAATTAATAACAAATTTTTAAACCTTCTTATAGAGAATTAGGAGAACTTAATTGAGATAAGATAATAACTTTCCTAAGAAGATACTAACTATACCATAATTGCTAACCTAATTAGAGTTAATTATAATTATAATTATAATTATAATAATATACTTAAAATTAGTAGAGTTTTGCATTCTCTGGAATTGCAACCAGTTCCTGCGGACAGTTTTTTTAACGTGGGTGTGATCCACGACCTTTTTATTAAGTGGAAGGTTACCACTGTAACCGTTCAAGTGGTCTTGCAAAAAGCTTTTATTTGTAGATCCCTGTTGGAGTTATTCATAGTTTATTGAGTTGTCTCCATGTTCTTTTCTGCTCTTATTCGTTTATTTTCTTTCATTATCAACAGTTTTTTTAAATATGTTAATTTGATTTGCAACATCAACAAAGTTTGTATTATTGTCTTTATTTCGTTCTTTTTTATGATAATTTATTTTCTATATTTTCTAATCTTTTAATGAAACTTGTAGCAATCATTTCTTTTTCTGGATACAATTCTGTTTTTAATTCTATTGGTATTTTTTCTATTTCCATTTTTGTGTCGTATTTAAAGTTTTATTATGATTAAGTTCAGAGTTATTCTTCCGTTATTAATTTGCTACAAATAAGTTATCTTCTAAGTATTAGTAATTCGTTGTTCTAATCTTCTATGTTACTCATTAGTTCCCGTATTTTTTCGCCTAAGTTGTAAGTTGTTTCTTCATAATTTGAGATTACTTTTTACATTTGGTCTAATTAAATTTAAAGTTTTTGATTAGTTTCGTTTTTAAGTTAACTTATCTCTATTTATCCTACCCTAACTTTACCTTCTGAAGAAGAGCTTGACTCCTCCTATTGTTATTATTTTTTCTACATTTCTTTTGGCACTTTTCTCTTTAGGTTTCTAAGTTAATTTTTTGAGAGTCGAAGAGATTAATCCATTTTTTTTAGAGTTAATTATTTAAATCATACTTTTATTATCTAAGTAAGAATTAGATAAACTATATCAAGCTAAGATAACATATTGTGAAGAATAGATAGCATATAGACTTAATAGCTAACTACTCCTTTACTTCCTACTTAAATAATTTAAATAAGCGTTCACAAAAATGCTTTTATCTTTATCATTAAATGAATAAAACGGAGTTAAATAAGCTTTCTATTAATTCTCTTTTCTTCACTATATCTCTCATAATCATCAGTGCTTATTTATTACCGTTCTTTTGCACATAAGAGCTCAGTTCGCTTTTGCTTGTTATCACTGATGAATTATCTCCTATGTTTGCAAATTCTTCGTATTGAGTTTTTAGGTTTTATAAGTAAGATGTTTATTAAATTCTTGAAAAGCACAATCTTTTGAAACATCAAGTTGATATATTTAGATGCTTTTACTTAAATATTCTGATATGGTAATTGTATTAAGAACATTTGACAATAAAAAATGCAATATCAGAATCTGGATTCTCTTAACTGCTTTCGTTTAACTTAAAGTAAAAATTCATGAACTTAATTGCTTTTAAATGGACAAAGGGAAATTTGTATAAATATATAAAGCAAAAATAGATAAAAGTAGATTAAGAAGATTTAAAGGCTATTCTTGATATGAGTCTTTTAGATTTAGTTATTTTATTAATCATTCCTATAAATCTGGTAAGATAGTCCAAGGTGCATTATCGCCACTATACTCTGCTTTAGGTAAAATAAAAGTTCTACAAAGCGTTCTAAAATAATGAGGAGAAATAACTCAGTAATTAGATTATATTGTAATAGTTTAGAAATGCTATTCTGAAATCAGTGAGTATATAATTTTCTTTTCCCCTAATTAATATCCTAGTCAAGTAATTACTTCTTCTTAGTTATATTGGCTATCATTAATGTTTAAGTTTATTCATTTCTACTTTCACTTTTATTTTTGGAAATGAATTACATCGCATTTTAAAAAGTTTATAGTAAGCTTTACTCTAGAGGAAACTTAAACTGTGGTTTATAGTAATTTTTTAGCATTCGCTTATGAATTAAAACTAATAAACATTAGTCCATTTTCTATTTTTTCTTTCAAAGTTTGTAGATATAATTTATACCATAATTTTTAGTGTTCCTCATTTACTTAAACTTAAATCTAGTCTTATTGTTACTTAAATTTATAATTTAAATCTATAAGATTTAAATAAAATAGAATTGCTAAATCAAGATTTTTAATTTTAATTTCTCTATAAATAAAATATTTGATTTATAGTGGGTCCTGCCATTTTTAATTTTAAAGTTAGGTATAAGTATCAACTTCAAATCTGATTAGATTTTGTCTATCATAAGTCTTGGTGATTTTTAGGTTGTTATTTATAATCTTTTCCGATATGTCAAATCCCAGTCACTTTTTATTGAATTCGTTAACCGCCTATTAGATATAAGGAGCTTCATATCTTTAGTTTTAGTATTTTTTTTCTATACAGTTTACCTTCTTAATTGCAATAGATCTTGAAAATATTTTCCCATTAGTTTTTTATTATTTTCTTTTATTTTTATTAAAATTGGAAGCAGCTTCTTACTTTGTGCTCAGCTTGCAGTGCCAGCATCTCATTATTTTCCAATATGGAAATGAAAGTTGTGGGCTGTTGCTCAACATCCATCGGATCATTCGTTAATATTTTTTTATAAGAATATACTTTCAATTAACTCCTGCGAATTGGTTAAATTTTTCTATTCTGATATTTCCTGACTGTTTAATTTTCAATTTTTTTCACTTGGGAGTTAGTCATCAGATATTCTATTTTTCTTTCTAGTTCTTATACTGTTCTTAGGAGTTTAAAATTTTCTAATTACATGACTTGAAGTTCTTAAAGTACCCTTTATTAATCATATTTTGACTAAGATGAATCCTTCTATGAAGAGACTTATTGCAAGAAATTTTCCTTTTTTTCTATTATCAAATTCTGAGATGTGTTCATTGCTTTTAAAAAATTTCTTATATCTACTTTTTTTGAATTTTTCTGGTCTTAGATAGAAATCCTAAGGCATTTCTTAATATCACCATTTTATAGTTTTCTTAAAATTTTGTAATAAATAAAAAAAGCAAATTAATTATATTATAATTTTTAATCTTTATCGAAGCAAAATAAATAGTTTTAGTAACTTTAGTTTCAATTAAATAAAACTAAAAGTCATATAAAGATTAAAAAACACTTTTAAATTCAAAAATTTTTATTTTAAAATTTAAAGTAAATATAATATAAAATAAAATGGCAGGAATAAGAAAATAGCTTTCTAGATGTCAAGGAGTTAAAGAAAACTAAGAGAGTCTGTGGGACCTTTTTAAGTAACTCCTCCGCACAAGCCTTAGAAAACATGACCATGAAACAGGACTAACCTAACTTAAATCCTGAAGAAATAGAAACTTAACCAAACCTAATCACCTTAAGAAATCAGATCTTTCATGGCACAAGAGGAAGATTGTTACCAAATTGACTACGAAGAATGGGGACGTCCCTTATGACGTTCGAAGAACTACGTAAGCTAGTGGGAACTCCTCAGGTTTGAGAATGCACAAATGTGGGAGAGACTTGAACAAGTCTCGCAAGAACCATTAGAGTTCCAAGAAATATAAGCTGCTATCTATTACCCTCAAGGAAGAGATCATCAAGCTGAAAGGATCCTAAGTAGAGTTTCCTAAAGTGACAGTTAATTTCCAACCTCAACTCCAACTTCAACCTTAGATTTAGCTGGAAAAAGATGGACGTGGAACCTATTGCAATACTCTTCTATCCTTGTTTTGAAAAAAAACTAAAGAACAACAGCCAAGACAAAAACGAGTGCTCAAAAGATGTTACTACTTTAGTAGACGAATCACCCTAATAAGACAATGTTTAGAGTTAAAAAATTTCAAAGCAAAAAATCAAGAGAATTATGTTAGAAACTAACCAAGATATATACTCGATTACATAATTCTACAGGGAAAAGATATTCAAGAAACTGGTAACTCCAAGAGGAAACTTTGCTTTTAACAATAATTTAGGACAGATCCCTCTCAGCTTTTAACATAAAATGAGAGGTTAAATTTCATTAATTAATTGATTAAAGTAAAGATAAAAAATTAAAAAATCCCAATAAAAACTTTTTTTAAGTTAGATTTTATTAAAAAAATCAGAATAAATGTTGAATTATGATGCAAACTTAAATATATTGTGCAAATATAAAAATTTTTTATTTTATTTTTAGTATAATTCCTTTTTTTTTATTTTTTTTTTGTTAACTTGAAATGTCATCTGAACTTAAAGAAAGTTTACTTAAGAAATAGAAAATTCAAAAAAATATTTTGTAAAACTGAGATAAAACCAACTTAAAGATAGAAAAGGAACTTTAAGCGAAAAAATAAAATAAATGGATTATGTTTTTATGGATAATAGTTAAATTGAAATCATAAAATAAAGAAAATTAACCTAGTAAAAGGTTACTAGAGTAACTTTTAGTCCAGATGGAAAGCATACTCGCTAGCTGTTCATTAGATAATAATATAAAACTTTGAAATCTAAACAAAAAATACTGATATCACTCTCTAAGGACATTTAAAGCAATGTTTATTGTGTTACTTTCAGTCCGGATGGAAACATACTCGCTAGCTGTTCGAATGATAATACTATCAAAACTTTGAAACCTTAATAGTAACACTGAATTCGTCACTCTCTAAGGACATTAAGCTGCGTTAACTGTGTTTAATTCAGCCCCGATGGATCTTCACTTGCTAGTTGTTTCGCATGATAAAACAAATCAAAATTTGAAATCTTAACAGCAACGCTGAAATCGTAACGATCTTAGGACATTAAGATGCTGTTATATATGTTGCTTTTCAGTCCAGACGGATCTACACTCGCTAGTTGTTCATATGATAATACTATCAAAATTTGAAATCTTAAAAGCAACACTGATAATCGTAACTATTTAAGGACATTAAGATGTTGTTTATAATGTTGCTTTCAGTCCTGATGGATCTACACTCGCTAGTTGTTCGTATGATAGAACTATCAAACTTTGAAATCCTTAAAAGCTACACTGAAATAGCAACTATATAAGGACACTCAAGCACTGTTTAACTATATTACGTTTAGTCCAGATGGATCCATATACTCGCTAGCTGTTCAGACGACTGAACTATTAAACTTTGAAACCTTTAAGAAAACAATAAATGCGCCATTCTTAAAGGACATTAAGACTACGTTACATGTGTTAACTTCAGTCCCGATGGATCAACGCTTGCGAGCTGCTCATATGACAAAAGTATACAATTCTTGAATACCTTTGAAACAACATTGAAATTTTCACCCTATAAGGACATATAAACTCCGTTTTACTATGTTACATTTTAGTCCAGAATGGATCAACACTCGCTAGCTGTTCAGAAGACAAAACTATCAAACTTTGGAATTCTTAATAACAACACTGAAATTGTCACTCTCTAAGGACATTAAAGTTACGTTACATGTACTAATTTCAGTCCCGAATGGATCTACTCTAGCTAGACTGCTCTTTAGATACAACAATAAAACTTTGAAATCTTAACAGCAACACTGAAATCGTCACTCTCTAAGGACATTAAGGTTACGTTATGTTTGTTACTTTCAGTCCCGATGGATCTAAACTTGCTAGCTGTTCCTCTGATACAGCAATAAAACTTTGAAATACTTTAAAATTACAGTGAAATTGTCACTCTAAAAGGACATTCAAATTGTGTAAACTGTGTTTCTTTCAATCCCAACGGAAGTATTCTTGCTAGTTGTTCATAAGATTAATACTATAAAACTTTGAAATCTGAACAACAACTCTGAAATATTATACTCTTTAAGGACATTAAAACAGCGTTATGTTTACTACTTTCAGTCCCGATGGATTTACACTAGCTAGCTGTTCAGTAGATAAAACTATCAAGCTTTGAAATCTTAATAGCTACACTGAAATCATAACTATTAAAGGACATTAAAACGCAGTTAAAAGTGTTGCTTTCAGTCCAGATGGATCTACTCTAGCTAGCTGTTCAGTAGATAAAACAATCAAACTTTGAAATCTTTAAAAACTACATTGAAATTGTAACTTTAAAAGGACACAAAGGTTACGTTATGTTTGCTAAATTCAGTCCGGATGGATCTACTCTCGCTAGCTGTTCAGAAGACAAAACTATCAAACTTTGAAATATGAACAATAGTATTAAAAATATCACTCTATAATGGCATTAAAATTCCGTTAACAGTATAACGTTTAGTCCAAATGGATCTACACTTGCCAGCTGTTCAACAGATAAAACTATCAAAATTTGAAATCTTAACAAAAGTACAGAACCTGTTGTTCTATAAGGACATTAAGACTCCATTAACTATATTACTTTTAGTCCAGATGGAACTACGCTCGCCAGCTGTTCAGATGACAAAACTATCAAACTTTGGAATCTTAATAACAATAAAGAAATTGTTACTCTCTTAGGACATTAAAAATCAGTTTTCTGTGTTAGTTTCAGTCCCGATGGATCTACACTCGCTAGCAGTTCAAAAGATAAAACGATAAAACTTTGAAATCTTAACAGCAACACTGAAATTGTCACCCTCTAAGGACATTAAAGTTACGTTATACGTGTTTTATTTAGTTCCAATGGATCTACACTTGTGAGCTGTTCGGAAGACAAAACTATCAAACTTTGGAATCTTAACAGTAACACTGAAATCGTCACTCTCTATGGACATTAAAACAATGTTTATTGTGTTACTTTCAGTCCTGATGGATCTACACTAGCTAGCTGTTCTTTTGATGCAACAATAAAGCTTTGAAATATTAACAACAACACTGAAATTGTCACCCTCTAAGGACATTAAAGCTACGTTATGTTTGTTACTTTCAGTCCCGATGGATCTACACTAGCTAGCTGTTCTTTTGATACAACAATAAAACTTTGAAATCTCAACAACAACACTGAAATCGCCACTCTCTAAGGACATTAAAGATACATTACATGTGTTGCTTTCAGTCCCGATGGATCCATACTCGCTAGTTCTTCATATGATAATACTATCAAGCTTTGAAATCTTAAAAGCTACATTGAGACTGATAATTCTAGATAAGAAAAATTTTCATTAATATAAACCTTTTATAGCTCTTTTCTCGATTTTTTTTAAATTCCTTTGAAAAATATTTCAGTTTTTGATTATTGTAATGTTTGACAATGTGTTGTTTCTGGATAGTTTGAAAAAATTCTTCTTTGAAACTGCTAATTAACTTCATTTTGTTTCACTCCTCTTCATTTTGCATGCTTTTTTGGAAAGGTTGATGCTATTAAAAATGCTTTTAAACAATTTCCTGATATTTAATTAAGTTCGGATCTTTTTGGCCACTCTCCTTTATATTACTCTATTACAAACTAACATTAAAGTACTACTGATTTCCTTTTAGATCATTTATCTTAACTTAAATCTGACGACTTTTTTTAATATAGAGCTTCATTTTTATCGCTTTAACTTGATTTTCCAGATATTATTAGAAATTCTTCAACATTTTTGAGTCCTTTTCTTAACACTTTACTTTACTCTAATAAAAACCTTCGTGATTTTCTTTTCATTTAGTAAGATTAACGTATCAAATTTGATGAACGGTTTATCTAAAGCTTCTCTCTTTTTAGTAGATATTTGCCTTTAACCACTTAATAAAAAATAATCTAGTAAAGTGAAAAATTAGTTGATAGCTAGTCCTAATAGTCGGATTTACTTAAACACCTTAAAATATCTACATCTTTGTTCAAATTAGCTTCTGTGCCTGGCTCTACTACAAGCATAGATTTGGTATTCTCTTTTATAGTCTCATAAGATAAAGATCTATACAAGCATAAAATAATAAGAAGCTTTATTGATTTTAAATGAAATTAGTTATGATATTTAATCCTTTTCACTTCATGTTTGATATAACTTAATTTATTCCTTTTTGTTTTTTTGATAGTTAAACCCTTCTGATCTTTTTACTTTGACTTGATTTTATTAGTGTTAGTTAATCTTTTCTTGTTTATTTGGGAATTGCTTTATATTAAAATAGCAGGATTCTAATATTTTAAGGATACTTGGAATCTTATTAACTTCACTAGATTTATTTGTTTGGCTTCATGGATTTTCTTTTTTATTAGTGATATCAGAATAGAAAAATTTAACTGGATTGTTCTACTATTGAGCATATTGTGTGGAATTAAGGCTTTTAGAGCCTTTTCAGCAACAAGATATTACATAAAAATGATTAAAGATTCCCTTTGCAAAATAAGATACTTTCTTTACATAATGGTTTATACTATACTAGTATTTGGCCTCCTTTATGTTACAGCAAAGGATGAGGAATTTTCACTTAAAAACATATGAATTTCCTATTTTGGTTTACTAACAAGGGAATCTGGAGTTACTGATAAGGCAAATTTATATATACTGTGTGTTACACTACTTTTAGCAATTATTTGAAGTATAGTTCTTATGCTTAATATGATTCTCTATATTTTAGGAGACTCTTTTGGTGAGTTTCAAAATCACCAAATATATTATGATTATAGTGAAAAGACTAAAGCTATTCTTGAGATAGAAAAGGTCCTCTCACTATGAAATCCATAAAATAAGGAGTAGTATCTTCATATATGTGATAATTATTATTAAGAAGATAGCGTTGGATGGGAAGGAAAAACTCTAGATGTAAGAAAATCCATAAAATTGTCTGATGGTAAAATAATCGAAAAAATTGATTAAAATACAAAGAAAATAGATTTACTTGAAGGAAAGTCAAATTCTATTGATGGAAAGTTAAATTCTATCGAAGAAAAAATGAAAGAATTAGAGATTCTTAAGACTTAAGCAAATTCTATTGATGGCAAGATAAATTCTATTGAAGAGAAAATAAGAGAAATTGAACTTCTTAAAGTTCAAACTAGTTCTATCGATAAAAAGATGGACTCTCTTGAAATAAAATTGGACTCACTTATCGGAATGTTGAGTGCAAAGTCCTAAAAGCAATAACTCTAGAATTAAATTAAAAGTTACTACTTATAAAAATATAAAAAAGTGTTTCTTCAATTTATTTTCTATTTGAATTAACTTCATTCATTCAGTCTTCTAGTAAATATTTAAATTAGATAAAAATTCATATAAGCACAGTTATTATAAACTTTTATATTAGAAACTTTAAAACTGTTTGGTATAACTATCTTGATATTAAAAATTATAAATATAGCTATTTATTTATATCTATTATAAAACAAACTAACTATTTCATTATCTATGAAAAAAGCTAGAGTCAATTTAAAAAAATGCTTTAATATGAAAAGTAAAATTAACCAAAAAATAAAAAAATAAAAAATAATTAAAATATTTTAATCATAGTAACTCAATAAAGATAAAAGAAAAATAATTATATCTTAAAAATACTAGAAATTAAAAAATTCCAAATAGAGAGAAATAAGAAATAAGACTTTATATTAAAAATGCAAAAACTTATTTAATCATACAACAAATTAAAATAAAAAGATAAATCTCTAAAAAAGAAATAAAATAAAAACTTAAAATTAATTAATTTATTTAATAGCATAAAAGAACTAATCTTTTTTTAAATATAAGAATAAAAAATTTCTATAATTATCAAAAAATTTATAAGTAAAAAGCTTAACTATTCATTTTTTAAATGAATAAAAAGCTTAGAAAACATAATTAAAAAGTCAAATAATCTATAAAAGTTAAACTAGACTATAAAGCAAAAGATATTGAATCTACTAGGCAAAAATTATGTAAGAAAAACATTAAAAACTAAAAATTAAATTAAATGGCAAATGAAAAATTAAATTCATAGATCTTAAGAATAAAGGAGAAAAAAGTTACAAGAATCAAAGAAATGTACAATGTATTGCTTTCAAATTTGATATATATATTTACTTGCTAGATTCATTATGAAAAAAATTCTTTAAAATCCACTAAAAGAGAAAGGAATATTTAAATACAAAACTAAATTTATAAAATGAAACTAATCTTAGATGATAATTACCTTAAAAGAAATAAATTGACTAAAATAATAAAAAAATACGAAAAAAAATTAAAAATTCATTTAACAAAAAATTATTTGGAAATTTATTGATATTTGTAACCAGAGAAGAATAGAAAAAGCACACTTGCAAAGAATAAATGAAAAGTAAATTTATTTCAAATAAAAAATAAAAAAATACAAAAAAGTCACAAAAAATAAAAAGAACTTAATAAGATGATAGAATTTCTTATTTTGAAAAATTAAGATATTTAGAAAAAAAGAAAATAATTTTTTTTCTGTTTACCAAATTAAGAAAATCTAACGGAAGAAAAATCAAGTATGAAAAAGTAAATTCTTATGAAGAAAGAAATTGTAATTGAATTATAATGTGAAATTTAATTCTTTAATTTAAAGAACTCTGAAACTCAAATAAATGTATCAATTTAAGAAAAGGTAGAACTAAAAAGAAAAATCAACTTAAAAAATTTAAAAATTAAAAAATGAAATAGTTAATCGAATACTTTTAAAATTCAGAAAATAAAAACATGCTTTATATTTAAGTTAAGATAGATTAAAATTTGCATGCTAGTTTTATCAATGCATAAAATCTTTAAGAAAAACAACTTACAGTGCTTGCAAATCTCTAAAAAGGCGAAACAAGCGAAAAAAGATTTGAACAAATTATTAAAAAAACTTAGTTGAAAACATGTATTTCAAGCTTGATAAAGAAAATGTTTTAAAATTTCTTTATGCAAGAAAAAAATTTAGAAAGTCAGAGTTCATAAGGTTTTACATTTGTATCTTTAAATTTTTCTCAGATTTAAAATATTTTCTTTTTAATGTCAGATTAAAGTCATATCTTTAATTAAAATTTTTTAATTTTCTTAAAAAACCTCATAATTTCGAAAGAATTTACTGTTGCAGCTTTTGAAAGTATAAGATTTCCAACTTTACAACCTGTAAAATTTGAACCACTATTTTGCTCAAAGATATTAAATTTTCTTAATAGACCATACTGGTTAAAAAGAATTTACCTTAGCTACTAATACTTTTTCTGTAATTAAAAAGTTAAAAGTAAATGACGACAAGCACTCGTTACATATTTTAAAGATTTTAAACTTATACACCATCCTCTTCAGTTCAAAAAGATTCAAACTTGTTAATTTGGGTGTTTATATACAAACTTTGATTCAGTTACAATCTGAAAAATTGATATATTTATCTAAAGATTTTTAATTCTAGCTATTATATAAATATTTAAAATGAGTAAAAGTGTCAAATTCTTATTTCCTAGATCTTGACTGAATTAATAAGTTCTCTTTTAAAAAAGGAGATTAAGTTTTTCCTTAAACTTGACCTAAGAGAAAGTTTTTAAAATACTCTTTAAGATTGTGAACTGAACTAATAATACAAACTTAACTCATGCAATAAAAGCTGTTTTTGTCTCAAAACTAGTACTAAGCCTTGCAAAGAAATCTTAATCTCTCTAAATTATTTAAAGATTTTGACTTAATTCTTTTAAAGTTATAGATTTAAAAGCTACAACATACATAAGAAATCAAACTTAATATTTATGGCTTAGTATCATAACAAATATCATGTTAAATTTTTAAATAAACTAAACGAGCCTCTTTAAATACGAAAATTTAAAACTGTTATATTTTTTAGATTTCAAAATTTTAGTTAATTTTTGTTGCGAAATTTAAAAATATTCAATATATCTTAACAAATCGATATATCCTTAAAATTTATCAATTTTTAAGCTGTAATCACTATTGATTGCAAACTAAAAACATTTTCTAAGAATATCAACAGCTTTAAATATAAATAAATATTTGACTTTTTCATTTTAAATCAGCGAAAATCTTAAAACTGTAACTTTCACTTGTACTTAAAAATTCCTACCTTTAATCGTATCGAAATAAAAATCTCTCTTAAGGATTGAAAAATTAGATTTTTTCTAATTTAAGCTATCAATTGCTAAAAAGCATCTAGCTGTATTAATCACCAAACATCCGACCTTTTCTCGTATTAGCATAGAACTTTCTCTTTCGAATTTGAACAATTAGATTCATCGCTTTCATTTTATAATCTTTAGACTACATTTTTTTTCAAACGTTAGTCACGCTATTTGATAAAATCTCACTTCGTTTTTTTATTATTAATCCATTTCATTTGCAGCTTAAAATCCAAAGTTTTTTGAAGCCTCATTTTGATCAGTACAAAATGTTTTTACTTTATATATTCAAGCTTTTTGAAAAATCCTTTATTAAAAGTTTTAGTTTATTTCTGTTTTTTAATTTTTATTTAATTTCCTAATTGATAATTTTTGATTCTTTTAAGTTGATTTTAAGTTTTCTTTTTTATTGTTATTTGCTTTGAAGTTTTATTTTTTTCATTCTAGTTCATATTTAATTAGCTTTATTTTTTTTCTTTTTGAGGTATAATTTTTTTATAAATTATTAATAAATTTTATTAAGGATAATAAAATGGCACCTAGGAAGTAAATCATCTAAGACTAATCTCCTAACTAGCAATAAGATATCTAGATTCAGATTTATTCGTTATGAATTGAAGAAAAATAGATTCGGTGAAGAAACTAATTCAGCAAGTAAAAAGCGTTGACTTAAAAATTTACTAGCTCTAGAGTGATAATAAAATCCTGAATATAGATCTAAGTTTAATAGTTTCTAAATATCTATTAAACTAAGAAATTAAAAGAGTAGAAGGTAAAATATAAGAAATTTGATGTCTTAATTAAATCAAAAACGAACAAGTTATGATCGTAGTTATTTACGATATAATGGAGATTAAACAATCAAACTTAAATAATAATTAAACAAAAGAATGTTATCAAATTAAATAAGTAATAAAGGGAAGGTCAATTATGTGTTGATTTAGCTGAAGGATAAATCATAAAAAGAACTGTTGAAGATACCAAAATTTAAAAAGGCGAAAATAAAAAATTATGAAAAAACCCAAACAAAATTTATTGATAATCTGGAAACGACCTTAATAAATAAAAATGATTGGTGAATAAGATACTCTAGTAAATATTATATGCTAAAAAAAGAACCAAATAAATGTTTAAAACGATTGAGATTGGTATAAAATACCCACAGTAAAGAAAAGATAGATTAATAGCAATAGATATGTTATTTAGAATACAAACCAGGAGAAGATAAGGACGATTTCAATGATTTTTGCAATGATTCTCAAGACATTTGATAAATTAATACATGAAAAGCCAACTAAAGGCTACGTACCTTTTATAATTATGTTATGTTAGATATTTTCATGTTTTTACTTTTCAAATCAATTTTTGATGTTTATAATTTTTTAATTAGTGAATTTGACTGGATTATCTTTTTCCTTTAATTCATTAATGTTCTTTATCAGGTTCTTCCACTATATTCATTTTACATTTCAATATTTATCTCTTTCTGAATGATAAAGATTGGACTAATAAATTTTATTGATTTTGTAGTTTTTTTATTTTTATTCAATAGAAAATTTATTTTTTATTATTCTTTTCATTATTAATTTTACTTTTTTTAATATGATAAGATATAAATTTAATTTCTCAAAGTTGTTTCATAAAAAGTAATGAACCAAATTATGCTTTTTTCTTAAACTACTTTATAAAGCATAAATATAATAATAATATATAAATTAAGTTTTCCATTTTGAGATATTTCAACCCAGTCCAGAAGACAGCAGTTCATACTCCCTGCTGTTAAATAAAAATGTTTGACATTACCAATTTTAGCGAGATTGGGAACTCGAGATTTTTCTGGTTTACCTTCCTCTCCTTTCCTCTTATTGTCTTATCGCATCTTTCTTGATTTTTTTGATTTCTCCACTCGGACTGCAATACATTCAGTTTAATTTGCTTCTTCTTGATTCTTTCTTCTTTTTTCTTGAATCTAATAATTCCGTTTTTTCTGCTAGAATTTCTTACATTTCCGATATAAATATCACAAGCTTCCACAACAAAAGCATTTTTTCTAATCTTTATTTACCTCTATTTTCTTTAAGGCTTTCTGATAATTTCTTCTTCAATCAGCATTGGGTCACTTTTATGCTCTCTTATCTCAATTTTAAGTTTTAATTTTTGCTAGTTTTCTTCTATTTTCTCTATTCTATTTCCAAGTTCTGTCTGTTTCTATTGCTAGCTTTAAGATTGATTGTTTTGATCTTATGAAATGTTTCAGAAAGCATTTAGATCTCTTTCCTAGAACATGAATCTTGATTTCCTCTTGCTTTTCGGATTCTCCATTAGCTTGTCCTTGTCTTTTTTCAGCTTCCTGACTTCTTCCTGGAGGTTTAACACCACTTTGATGAGTTATCCCATACTCATATAGCTAGAAGGATTGAACTCCGAGATCTCCTAGTGAAGAGCAGACTTCATCTGCTTCCTCGGCTTCTCTTATGAGGTTGGAGTTATTGCATGGATGACTTTCTTTGATTACTTCTATTCTTCTTGGACCTATGTTCCGGATTATTAAGAAAAAAAGTTAGGGTTAAGTAAAAGAAGACTGGCTGAGAGTAGTCTCTAGTTTTCTCTCCTTCTTGGAGGTGGTGTAGAAATCTGATTTGAAGCCTTCCATTTTATTTTATCTAAAGCACAAAGATTAAATTATATTTTATTTAATGATGATTCTATATGAAGGATTAATTTATTTATTAATGATAAATAAAATATAGATGTTAGTTGTGGTCAGGAGAGATAGTAGGTATTCTGGTGCAGTGTATACTGAGTTATCTCGCGCTAGATGCCACTACGGGAAAGGATGGACAAGCTCGGGAGATTCATTAATAAGACTAGAAATACATTTCCTTCTTGCTTATGAATTAAGCCATGAAACTTAAGTACAAATGTATTTGAGTACACTTTTTACGTATAGAAAGGGAATATGGAACAAAAGTAGTTGATGCTATAACTTTTGAGAACATTTCAGGTACAGATAAGAAAATCAGCAAGAACTAACACAACTGAGCTTGAAAGTTTTACATAAAGACTATTAATTTATGACAGAGAATTTAAGATGAGTGGAACATTTAATAGGCTTTTATTTAGCTTTTATTACCTAGATATTTCTAATAAGTTACTATAATTTTTGCTATTTCTTCTAGTTTTCTGATTCCAAAAATAATGAGAAAGTTAAAAGCGGCTTCTGAGTTTCTAATTTTTGGCTAACTTCTAAAGAATATGCATATCATATTATATGAAAATAGGATTTGCTTCTTCAAATAGTTAATAGCTAAGAGTACTTTTAGTTGAATTTTCCAGTATCATTATTTTACTTTATGTACCTTTTAATTTTTTCCAGTACTCATTCACTTTAAAATTATTATTTATATTATTAAAATTATTTGCAAACATAAAGTATAATCCTATTCTTTTTTCTCTTGAACTTACAATTCCTTACAATGTGGAGGTTTTAGTGTTTCTTCACATTCTTATTTTTCTTAGGTTATCTCATTTCTTAATTTATTTTATCCATATTTGATATTATCCAATTGCTATCTATTGAGAATTTAACTGTAGCTACTTATTTGCGTGACCTTTAAGATAACACATACACTATCTAGTTGAAAAGTTTCTAACTTTATCGTTTCTTCAACTTTTCCTTAAACGATTCATTTCTGGTCCCTTGATTTAATTACAGATCTTACAGAATTATTATGTCCCTACGAAGTTAACTAACCACTAGTCAAGTTTTATACCTTTACTCGATTTATCAGTAGATCCTTATATTATTAAATGTTTATCAAGTGCAATAGCTACAAAATTGACTTAGGATATGTGGCTTTAAAAAATAAGGGTGGCAGTGAAATTGAAGTTATTAGTTGCTTATATCAGATTTCTGTAATAAAATGGATAATGTTCTATCAAGCCAGTTTTGATCAAAGGCTTTTTTTTTCCTGAGATATCTAAACTTTTCAAAGTGAAGCTCGTAAAATCTTAGACTACTCATTTTATTAAATTTTGCTAAGTTAAATTATCCCATTAAGCCAAAATCTATTCATTGAAACTTCTTTTCTTCCTTCTTAACTTAAGTTATCTATACTTTGTATAATTTAGTGGTTTATCTTATTACTAGTCCTTTTAAGAGTATTGATTTAGTAATAATGATAGCTATGAAAGTTTCAATATTTTGGATATTGGAACATAATTGCATACTTACGTTGAATATAAGATGCAAATTATGTTTAAAAGAGGCTTCTATTTACTTCAAGTGCTCATTCAAACTACTTGCTCTAATTCTTCTTATAAAGCTAAATTAAAAAATTCTCACTTTTCCATCTGAGGAAGTTATTGATTTTTCCTGTTTCAACTTGAACATTTCTAATCCTCTCTTCACTATTCCTTATGAAAGACCCTAATTAATTTAACCACTTAGAAAGTTAGGTTTTAGAAAGATTCTAGTTTATATAAGTCAATCAAATAAAATTAACTCCTTCTAGTCTTTTCCCAAAAAGTAACTAGCTATTAGAAAAGCCTAAATAAAGTCTACGAAGTAAAGGAAATTAAAAATGTGTACGGATGCGTCTAAATCTTAGTCATATATACAAAACGTACTTGATTAGGTACCATTATGGTATTAACGTTGCTCAAATTAGAAATATTAAGAGTAAGCTCCCAGTTTTTAAAAGGAAGTATAGTCCAGAATAAGGTACTTATTCAATTTAGAGTTTGATATTTAAAGAAGCACTTTTAATTATCTTATACTCGATCAATTTATTTTTTAAAAGAGATACTTAGAAGACATTTATTAGAAGGATTTATTTTCAATCTTAGATGTAAAATGCTTATTAAACTCTTTTAAAAGTACGAGTTTTATAAGCATCAAATTGATAAATTTAGATGCTTTTATTTAAATGACTACGAAATGTTAAATCTTGTAAAAAACAGTTTGACAATAAAAAATATATCGGAGTCTTCCTCTTAATTGATTTAGTTTAGATTTACATTTTATTTAGCAATTAAAATGTTTTTACTCTAACAAAAATTAACTTTTAATTTACTCCTTTAAAAAGATAAAAGCATGGAAAATTTAATTTTGAATCATTTACTTGAATTTGTTTGCTCTTTTTCCTAACCCTATTTCTTCCAAACTCCTTGATTATCTTTAAGGCTAATTGCGATTAATTAAATTATTTTCGATTTGCTTTCTATGAACTTTCATTTGATTACCACAGAATTAGTTATAAACTACGAGTGATGTAGTTTAATCGTTCTAAATACTAGCCTAGTTATTAGATACTATTCTTTGAAGTTTCTTTCAATGCTTTGAGTACTTGCTAAACGAACTGAACTTATTTATGTCTGATTAATTATTAAGTATCAGTGAGTGATTTTATTTGATTTATTAACTTTATTTCTAAAACCATTCACTCTATAACAGCTTCACTTACTCATTACTTTGAATACATTCAAGCATATTTATCTGATTTCCTAAACGTTTGTCAGAATTCCAATTTTCTAGCTTTCCAGTCTTACACCGAGCATTTTTAATGATTTCTACATACTACCATTAAAAATCTAAAATACTGTATAAAACATTATAACATGAGAAACATCTACAAGGTAACCGATTTGCAAGTCGATAGTCATAGTTAAAGTTCTTATGACGGTATCAATACAAATTGTATCCTTAATTATAAAAAATGTATACAATCATAATAATAAAAATTAGATATACTGAAATAAATATTTAATAGACTAATATATAATTATTAAATTTAAGCTTAATAGAAGCAATAAAATGGTCACTTAAAATAGTATTTTTAACTATTTAAATTACTTTTTTTAGGTAAAATTTTACCAAAAAAAAATTATAATTTTTGGAAAAAGTTTGACCGAAAATTTTTTTTTGTGAAAGTTGTTAAAATCGTATTGATAATAAAAAAATAAGGAAAATAAAAAATTTAATAGATTTAAAAAAGGAAAACATTTAAAATCAAAGAGGGATGTAAGTTTAAATATCAAAAAAGATAGAAAAAAGAAAAAAAAGTTAAGATGATGTCTGTTAAACCAAATTATGAGGAATGAAAAAAATGGATAAATCTTCTTCTAAAGGAAAGAATAAATAACCTTAAATATTATATATTAAATGGAGATATAAAAAATTTGTTCTAAAAGAGATAGAAATTAAAAATTAAATCATGGAATTAAATAAATTGCAGTGTAGGTATAATAAGAAAATAACTAATTTAAAAAAATTAATAGTAGAATGGAAATACAAGAGATAAAATTTAATTTAATTTAATTTAAACTAGAAGAAAAGCTCAATTAATTTACCTTACCTTAACAATATATATTATAGAAAACTGAAAAATGGATATTCTATGAATATCAAGAAAGACTAGAAACTTGATTACGTCTATAAGCAGAGAAATATAATAAGATGTTAATTTTGTAAGAGGAAAGGACATTTAATAAGGTAATATTAACGGATTAAAATCAAGTAAATAATAGAAAGGAAAAACTTTGAAGAAAACTGAGTCAAATATATTCACGATGGATGGTTAAATTTATAAAAGAAAATGCTATCAAGGAATGGAATTAAATTAATCAATAACGAAAGCGAACAATAAAATAATGAGGAAAATATTAAAAGGAACTACAGTTTATATAGAACTAGAAGAGGAATCTTGTACCGCTAGAAAGAACCCTTTAATAAGTAAGGCTTATCACACAAAAAGCACATGCATACTTATTCTTGGTTGCATCTGATACGAAATTACTCATAATGCAGTCGTCACTGTACTAGATTTCCTACTCGGCTGATTAGAGCCCATCATCCATTTTTCAAACTCTTTAAATATTCAAATTTTCTATGCTAAAATAAATGATTTATTTGCATAGAAAAGAATCAAAGATGCTTTCAAAAGTTTAAAAATAAAACTAAATGGTATTTATTTTATTAAACATATAATAAATATCATTTCAACTTATTCTATTTATAGAAAATAAATCTATTATTAATGAAGTTAAAATTTTATTTATAAGTAAATATTTTTAATTTTAATGTGAAAAATTAAAATTTTTAAATATATTTTAAATTTAAATAATTCAGAAATTTTCCTAAATAAGACTTTTTTTAACTTATACTTTCAAGCTTGTAAATTTTAAATCTTTTAGATTTTACTTTTTTTTGCTTTTTTGAGAAAAATTTATTTCTTTACTTTTGCTGTTTTTTATAGATAGATTAACATTATTATTTTGCTTATTTTTAGCAAATTTTTTAGTTATTTACTTTTTTTGGATTTTAAGTCATTAATGCAATTTTTTAGTTTTATAAGTAACTTTTTAGTTTAAATTAGTTAACTTTATTTCTTTCGTTTCCTAATTTATAAAAATAGAATTTGCTTTAAAGATTATTATATATAATAAAACTGCTGTCAGAGAACTAGAAGGTAATCTGGTGCAGTGTATAATGCTTTGCGAGTAATCTTGCACTAGATGCTCCATATGGAAAGGTAAACAAGCAAGAAAGAGATAAGTCTAACTTACCCAAGAGTTCTCGTTAGCAGTTTGAATGTTTAACTGACGGGCCTTCTAATGACTTAATTACAAATTCTTATTTGGATTTATTTTAAGAAGTCTGGAATATCTGGCTCAAGATTTAAAAGTAATCTTTTAATAAGTAGATTTCTCATTTGGAGAAGCTGACGTGACTCACTGGACAGCTAGAATGATAACAAGAAGTATGATAACACTTTTTTTAATATTAAATATTAATATTGAAAGAGCTGGTACCAACGAGGTGCTACGCGCTCTATAATAATATTTATTATATAAATTTTGAATAGTCCAAGAATCTTAAGAGACCATAATTTTAGTATAAATAAAAACTTAAAGCTTTTAATCTTTTCTTTTATTTGCAATTTTCTTTCAATTTCTTTAAAATTTATACTTTAATAAAATTTAATTTAAACTAAAAGAGTTTTTTTGATGTTTTTAATGCAAGAATTGCTTCCTTCAATTATAGACGTTAGTAAATGTTTTTAAATAGCTTTTTAATCTAGTCCTGATCTCATTATTTTTCTTCAATTATTCTTATTTTCTACTCCTCTTTAACTTCTTCCTTTTTTTGGTTTTTCCATTTCTAGAATTCCAAGTTTTCTTGTCATTAGCTTCTTGTGAAATATTTTGATTTACAATTCTAAATACTCAATTTAAGCCTTGAAATTGAGTTTATATATTCTCCTTAAATCACTTTTTCTTTATTTAATGAAAAAGATAGAAGAAAATAAATAGAGTCAGTTTGCAGGAATTTTAGAATAGAAACCCTTTGAAGTTTTATCTTTGATATTTCATCAAATGCTACTGCAAACAAATTTTCTGAAATATATCTCTCGTTTGGTCTAAAATATAAAAGACTATTCAGAAAAAAATTACCAAGATCAGAAATACTGGAACTAATTTAAATTTTGGCAAATGCACATAAAATTAGCAATTTTTAGTTAAATCCGCCTAAACATGAGACTTAGAGTTGTGAATAAGAATTAAAATATCATAACTATATTGGTAATGAAAGTAATAGAACATGGAAGAAATATTTAAATGCTTAAAAAATAGTAACAAATACAAATCTAAAGCGATCAATGCTTTTAAATGGGTATCGAACATTTTGACAACGAAAATTTTGTTATCGAAATTGAGATTTTTTTATAATTACACTGAGATAATCAAAAATGCAGAAATTATAATGAAAAAAGAAAAAAACAGAAGTTGCAGAATCTTAGTCATTTTAAGTAAAACAAATTCTAGAGCATTAATTAGTTTCTCATCGAAATGTACTGTTAACTGCTTATGAGTAATTTAAGGGTTAAATAAATGCCCGCACTTTTAAAAGAAACTTATGACTCAAAACGAATAAACGAATTTAGAAGCAGAAGATTTAGTTAAGTTTCTTTTTGCTAATAAAATCGTATCAGTAGAACAGTATACTCTTAATCCCAGTACAATTTGCTTAAGAAAGTTTCAATGATAATAACGTAGTTTAGCTGATATTCCGACTATTAAAATAAATAATAAAATAGTATTTCAAAAAAGAAATGAATTAAATAGAAATAATAGTTGAATATCAATTTAAGCAAGCTTAGTTATCACAAAAATCTTAAATAGAGACAAAGTTAAATTAAGAAAAAAGCAAGAATCAAATTAAAGAATTAAGCAAACGAAAAAATAAAGCTTAATAGTATGATAATATTTAAGTAATAATAAATTTAATAAGGGCTATTATAAAAGTGTATAAGTAATTATATAATCTTTTTAAAAAACTTACTTTTGTAAAAGGTTTTAAAGTAAAACAAAATAATAATGTATTGTTTAGAAGGTTAATAATGAATAAGTTGAAAAATCAAATTATTAAAGGAAAAATTGCAAAATTAATTTCTAATATTAAGAATAAAAAATTGACAATTGATATTCAACAAATTGAGAATCGAGTAAATAGAAACAAAGTTCAATTAATTTGCAGAGCTAGTAGAAAGTTTAATTCTTTAAAATATGTTGGGAAAAATTCTATGGATGCAAAACTTAAAGATTAACCGAAAAAATTTATTTTTATATGAGAATAAGGTAATGCTGATATTGAAGGAGAATTGACCATACGGTAAGATAATGATAATATTTTAAACGAAAATAATAATAAGAAAACTTAAAATAAAGGCAATTGCTAGGTAATTTATATTGCACTCCTAATTGGTCATCGTATAAAAAGAAAATATATAGAGAGAATGAAATTTTAAGAGACATATCATTAGCAAAACAAAAAATAAGCATATTTAAAAATTATTTTTTAATTACGCATCCAATTATCGCTTATAAAATTTTTTGAAACATATCCCTTTTGACTTTGAAATCTATACAATCATTCTGAAATTAAAAAGAGATAAGAAGTAACAAAATTTATTAAGTTTACTTACTTTTATGCTAGAATATAATCAAATATTAATAAATTAAGAAACAAAAAAAAAATCCTAGAAGATATTGATCTTAAGATTAAAAAAACATGTTCTAGCATAAAACAAAAATATTAACAAATAACTTGATTTTAAGAATGATTGAGGGAAAAATAAATCTATTAGTAATATTTGAATAAAGAAGACTTAAAATAATTATTTTAGAATGAACAAAGATACAAGAAGAAGAGAAACTAAACTAAAAAAAATCAAATCAAAACAATAATGAAGACCTAAGAGTTTCAGAATGAGAGTGATATCATAAAAATTATTTTATTAAGCTGAAAGGCGAACATTATTTAATTTAATTTAATTTAATTTAATTTAAGTTTACTTACTTTTAGATTAAGTTTAAGCAAATTTTATAAAAACATATACAGATAGCCTTTATTTCATTTTATTTCCTTTCTAAAAATTATTAAAATATTAAAAGCATTCAATTTCCCACTTTTGTGACATTTTATAATATATATAAAAACAAACGATGATCGTTGGACAGCCTTGTGGGCAATCTGGTTAGCATGTTTTCTTACGAGTAATCTCATGAAAGATATCACCACAGATAAGAGTGGAAAAGCTCTTGAGATATAAGCCAAATTTATTTGAGAGTTCTCTCTAGCGGTTCGAAAGATTGTCTAATGACTCGGTATCAGTATTTGGAAGCTGAAATCAAAACCTCAGAGTTTTCCTGCCTTTTATTTTATTCAGATTTGGTTCTTATCACAGAATTGGAACTTCCTCTATTTCCTTTTAGCTCCAGCCTTCAGAAAGAATTTCAGTATTGAGAGAAAGGAGGTAATTAAATTTCTTATTTCAAAAACGGAGAAAAGAATCACGGTCCATTTTTTTATCGTGGTGTTCCTATCACATATCAAGAATGAAGACAAACTTTAAATAAGATAATCATGGAAAAACAAAATAAAGATGATTCCACATTAATAAACTATGATATGATATAGCTTTTATATTTTTCAATAAATGCTCAAATATTTCACATTCTTCACACAAGCAATATAATAAAATTAAGAATATTAAATTTTGATATCTAATTTTTAAATTCTTAAATCCAATAAAATAATAGATATGAAGTTTAAATAGCAAAATTAGTAAATAAACTTGATGTTTAAACCTAAAAATTTAAATAGATATTACAAATTCTAATTTTTGTTTTAAAAGCATAAAATAGGATTTAATCACTTTGAAGTTTTATCCAGAAAGAATTCAATTTTTTTAATCTTAAGATCTCATTTTATTAAATAATTAATAGGGAGGAGATGAGCAATCCTCCAACTGAGACTGATTTAAGATCTGGTACCAGGAAGTATCCATGGTCGAAGAACTGAGCAAGAATCTTGGTAGGAACCAAGAGAGAAGACTAAGACCGAAGAGGTATCAAGTAACGTTAATGATGAAAGATGTCAGATGCTAAGGCCTTTTAAGGGCATTCCGATAACACCTATAGAAGACAAGATTTACAAGGGAATGCTTCACTGTGGAAGACTTCAGTAAATAATTTAGCTTTAAAAATCTTTATTAAAGAGCTAATATCAATTGAGGTGCTATGCATTCTCTAATCTTATTTATTTAATTAGTTAATTTCTTTCTAAAATATCTTCCTTTTTAATACTTTTATTTTAAATAAACTTCGTTTGGTATTTTTATCACTACAAAGTTTCTAACATTAAAAACAATAAGCAAAATATTCTCACTTCTTTTTATACATAATTAGTATTTTATTATTTTACAGTTATTAAGAAACTCACCTTATATATTTTAAATTTCGATATCTACATTTTTATTTTTTATGATATGTAAATTCCTAAATTCAATTTAAAATTTTTAATGCTTTATTTTTTAAGATAAGATCCTTTTTTATTTTTGCTTTAGATACTTTGAAAATTTTATTTATTAAAATTATTAACTACTCAATTAATTTTAAATGGCAGTTATTAAATTTAAATTTTTATTTCTGTTGCTTTTTAAGAAATTTTCTATGGTTAACACTTTATTTTGCTTTTATAATTTTAAGTATATTTATTTTCAATAAAGGCTTAAAAATTCAAAATATGCCACATTCCTCACTCTTATCTTTTATTTTCTACTTGATACTCTCGTCCACTTTTATATTTTTTGCACTACAGTTAATAAATTATAATCCATAATTTTCATACACTTTGTTTCAATCTCTCTATTAAATTGACTATATTATATCTTACTTAGTCTTATTCACTTGAGTCTTAACTACTATTTATTCTTTATACATTTCATCTTCTCAGTGTAAAATCTTTATCCTATCCTCATAAGGATACACTACCTCTACCTGATACCAACCATTTATCATCTTTTGATATATCTATAGTTTCAACTACCTCATTATGACCTAGTAAAGTACAAATGCATCTTCCATTCTTGAATTCCCATATCCTAATTGTTTTATCCGAACTTCCAGAGATTATATATCTATTGTTTGAAGTGATCTTCACACACCCTACATTATTTGTATGACCTAAAAGAGTCTAAATACATTTACCAGTTTAAAAATCTCATATCTTTATCGTTTTATCTCTACTTCCTGATATCAGTCACTATGAGTCATTTGATATTGCTATAGATATTATATAATCCATATGTCCTTGCAAAGTGTTCTTACATTATCCTGTCATCAAGTCTCATATCTTGATTGTCTTGTCATAACTTCCCGATACTAGTCACTTGATATTGCTACAGCATAAACGTTTCTTGTATGTCATGTCAAAGTTTTTTTTAATTGACCTGTCACTAAATCTCATATCTTGATTGTTGTATCTTCACTACCTGATACTAATCATTTCGAATCACTTGACAAGGCTAAAGCTCTTACATAACTCGTATGTCCTTACAAAGTGAAATTGCATTAACCAGTCAATAACTCTCATATCTTTATCGTTTTATCTCAACTTCCTGATATAATTCGCTTTGAATCACTTGATATTGCTACTGCTAATACATAACTTGTATGCCCTTGCAATGTACATTTACATTAACCCGTTATCAAATCTCAAACCTTGATCGTATTATCAAAACTACCTGATACAATTCACTTTGAATCACTTGATATTGCTACAGAAGTAACATAACTAGAATGACCTTAGATGATATGAGGGTGTTCGGTAATAGAGTTGGAGAGATTAGCATTATTTAGATTACAATTGATGAACTTTGTATTACGAAGATTGCAGTTTAAGAGCTGTGCATTTGCAAAATTACATTCATTGAAAGTAATGTCAGAAAAATCAGCGTTAGATACTTCAATTCCCTATAAATTTGATTTAGTGAAATTGTAATTCATATAGTTTAAACATGTTAAAGCATTTGAAACCGCTTATTGTAGCTATTAACTATTGCTTTATAAATTAATGATTTATCATAATTTTTACTAGATTTTCCTATCTTTAAGTGATATTAATTCTGTTATGGTTTCCGTATTTTAACTTATGTTTACTTTGTTAAATTATCATTGTTCTAGCTATTTTTACTCTACTTCATGGTTTTATAATTCGATTAAGAAATTTTATAACTACTTTGCACTCTTAAAATTGTCATACTATTCGTACCAATTTTCTTTATAAACCTAAACTTGTTTCTAAACCTACTGAATTTAAACTTATTAGCAAAGTTACTTAAACTCTTGGCTAATAACTTTTCCTTACTATTTTTAGATTTAATTTGATTATTTCTTATTGCTGATACTTAATTAGGTGAAATACTACTAAATCAGATTTTATATTTAATGTATTTCCAATCTCTTTCCTTTAAAACTATTTGCCATCTCTTAAACTACATTGATAATATGCGTTTGCAAATTGTTTTAGAAGTCGTTAATATCGATTAAAGTTTCTTGAAACGACTAAACTTGTTCGATTTCGATCTGTAATGTAGCAAAGCTTTATGCAATCTCATTTAATTAGTTTAAATTTTGATTACATTCTAGGATATTATTCACTCTTTAGTCTTTAACTTGCTATAAACTGTTATTTACCTTGTTTAGTTGTTTTAATAGTTCTTCTATTTATTTAACCTTAACTTGCAATGCTCTTATTTCACTTGAGTATAAATAATAGCTAACCTTTTAAATTATTCCTATGTACAATTTCTAGTACTCAGTTACAGTTTTTATTATATCTTAAAGTTATATCTTCTAATTGTTATTATACAGCATAAGGAGTTATATCAGATCACCTAGATGTCTATGTTACTCCAATCTACTTACTTCCTATTTTAAATAATCATTTCAGTTTAAATCTTTAAGACTTTAGGTATCAATACTGACTAATTAGCTATGCTTATTACAATTTATAGTGTTAGTTCTTTCTTAGATCTAGTTTACACAAACTAAACACTTTACACAACCACAATTAAGGACTTTTGGAACTCTCTAATTTTAATCGAAAGCCTACTAGCAGTTTTAGCAGATACTAAGATCCATTTATTATTGGTTTTCCTTACGAACTTGATTACATTGAAATAAATGAAAAATATCAGTTTAACTAAATTAATTATTTAGTGGGTATCAATTAATATGTCTGTTACTATATTTTCACATTGATAGTTTACTTTACTTATTGTACATCCATCAGTCACTCCTTTTTCGCTTGTTGCTTTTATTTTTCTTTTTCTTTTTCTACTTCAATTTTATCCACTCCATTCTATCATTCTTACAGCTCTTAAAAACCTCATCATTTCACTTCGAGAGTTTCAATTCTTTTTCTTTTTAATTTAGTTGAAATTTTTTAATTTTAAAGTTACTTTTTTCACTTTTTTAAGTATGAAAATTAAGAGCTTTGATATATGTAAGATCTTTAGAAAATCATAATTTATTAAATCTTAAAATTCCTAAATTATCTAATGCAATTTGATAAAAACAAGTTAACAATACATAAAGTGATCGTGGAGATTTATAAGATATCCCGTTTACAAATACTGATTGAGAAATTTTTATGTTAAGTCAATTAAAAAAAAGTTGAGAGTAAATAGTATGGCTGGGGATTAGCTGTCTCAAAACATTTAAAATTAATATTTAATCATCAAAATACGAAAATAAATTAAAATACTAACTGAATATAAAAGAAAAATAGAATATAAAACTAAAACTTTTTATTTAAATTACCAAAAAAATACAATAAAATGTATCATTGCAAAAATAAAAAATTTATTTACAAGAAAAGCAAAAATAAGAAAAAGGAAAGAAAATATAATAACATCAAATAAGATATTTTTACAAGGTATAATAAATAAAATTATGGTGATTAAGAAATAATTTCTTTAAAAATAAAATCAAAATCATAGAAATAAAAAAACAGTTATTTATCTAGAATACTTTTTTAAAGAATAAAAAGGATTTTAGCATTTTTAATATATAAAAAGTAAAAAAAAGCAAAAAAGTTTACATCTTAACGATATAAAACTTAAAAATAGCTATTAAGAAATAAAATAAAATTAAGTGAAAATTAAAGATTATTTATGAGTTTAATAAAGAAGGAATAAAAAAGAGATTTATATAAGAAAAATTTTATTAATCTAGCAAAAAAAACTTTATGTCAACTTAATTAAAAAATAGAAGAAAATCAACGTAGAAACAAAGAAAATACCTTTAATAAAAGAATATAAAAAAGATTTAAAAAGAAATAAATAAAAAATTTAATGAAAAAACTAAAATTAAAATTATTAAAGAAATAAAAAGTATCTATTATCAATATTTTTGAATTTTCTAGTATTGTGAAATTATGATTATTATATGAGTTTAAATTCAGATAATAATCGGAATTAAATTATGATATTTAAAGTATCCTATTCTCTAAGTTTTTACACTACCTTTTTTTATTTTAATCTATAAAAAATGATTTAAATTAAGATTGAAAAAAACATGGGGAATAGAAAATAAAAAAGCCTAAAAAATATGATAAGGAAAGGCTAGGAGATAACCAGAAAAAGCAAAAGTCAAAGAAAATTTTCTCATGGCAAATTAATATATGGAATTAGGAAAGCTCTTCAATAATAGAACAAGAAAATTAATTTGTATATGAATAATGTGAGAAAATAAAAAATTCTTGCAAGAAGATGAGGTAATTTATATTCTTTCAGATAGAATAAGTGAATTTATGACACTTATTGAACAACTGTCCTTAGAAGCTACATACTTATGAAAGTAACATGTTAAATCAAAATTAGAACAAAGGAAAAATTGTGGTGCTTATTAATTAATTTTAACTTAAAGAGTTTTGGGTACCAGAGATCTTTCCAGTTAGACAGCCAGATGCTCTCTTTTTTAGGAATAACGGAGATATCCTGTTGTATTCTAAACACAGCTGCCAGGGAGTTCCATCGCTATGAGAAGCCAGACTTCAAGCCCCTACCATAAGCGGATAATCTCGAAGACAGCATTTCCTTCAGAAAATGACTCTGACCAAGGACTCCCTTAGCGACAGGAATGAATCTTGTTCCTAGCCATAAAACCAGAAAGTTTAATCCAGAAGGTTAATTTTAGCTACCACCATCTTTTTAATTATAAAAATTGTGGTGTTAATACTAAACCAAATGAATAGAAGTAATTCAAGAGATGTCTAAAGGAACTAAGATTAATATCGTGACTGATCAATTTAATTAAATTATTAAATAGAAGCTTAAAGAACTTAGACAAAGAAGATTGGACAAACATGAGAACTTTATTTTCCAAAATAAAAATAGAAATATAAGATAAAGATATGTTTTATTTCAAGGCTACCTAATATCTAATAAAATACTGTTTTGAATACAAAAGACTTAAAAGACAAGAGTACTAAAGAACCCTAAAGATCTAATAAATTTTTAACAAATAATAATAGAGCCTACAAAAAATATTGGAGAGAAGAGATCTGAGTTCAGTCAGATGGGTTAGAAGTGGTAACCATCCACATAAAAAAATGGAAAATTGAAATTGGTTGAAAATTCATGGAAAGCGAATATTTCTTAAACTTCAAGTTGATAATAATAATTATAAAATTTAATTACTTTAAAAAAGAATAAAAATTAAGTTTATAATCTTAGAGAAGAGCTTAACAGTTTACTTCTATTCGTTCCTGTTCTCTCCTAAAAGGATATCGTAGGATTTCACTAGTCCACTATCCTTATCACCCCAAAATTCATTTTTCCTTCTAGTTTCTTCTCCAATTTTTATTCTATTCGTTGATTCTTGAGATATATAATTTCTTTCTGTATACTTATCTGTCCTTATTGGTGAAAAACAGAAAAGCTCTTTTATTATTTATTTATTTCAATTTCTATTTTCTTCAATATCTATTTCAACAGTGATACTTCAAAAATATGTAGCAACCGATTCTTGTATGATAAAAATGTATCTAATTATATCTAATTTTTAATATTCAGAATCGATTTCCATTGTAATACTTGATAATTTATTTAATGCTTTTTATATTACTATTTATGATTAAATTTTATTAAAAGTTTCTTCTATGGATGGAAATTATAGGTCTAGTTATTGGATCATATTTTCTAGTATGTTTTCTAGGTTTTCTATCCTTTATCTTTATATTTTAACTCGTATTATATGTAAGCTATTCGTTATTGCACCGATTATGCAAATGCTTCCTTAAATTATATTTCTTAAGCTTATTGATGTTCTTATTCAGTGAGATTAGATTATTTATTATTTACTACTGATACTTATGAAACAAATAAATGAGAGGCATTTAAAACATTAGCCATTTATCATTTAGAACCTTTTAAAATTTTAGTTTCCATTCTAGTTTAATTTAAAGTAGCAATATTTAAATACTCTGCTAATTTTGAGGATCAGACTCATTATACGGACTCTTTAAAATTATTTTTAGCGTTCCTTATTCTGGATTTTTTTTACTTTTTCAAGTTTTGATTTTGATGCTGCAATTAATCTATAATTTTAAAACTTGATATCAAAGGAACCAAAATAGCTTTATTCTAAATTTTTATATTAGAAGGCAAAACAAAAATCCCATTAACGATCATATAAATCAGTATTTGTATCAATCTTATTTCGTCTTTGTAGTGTTTAGTTACTTAGCTTATTCCAAAATAGATTTATTTATCATTTTTATTTCTTCTTTAGTAATCAATTAAATATGGCACCCAAATTAAATGGTGCAAGAGTCTCTAAATTCCAGTTATTATTATGGTTAATTGTGTCCTTTGGATTGTTTAGCGAGGTGGGGAGATTATTCTATTTTTTTGGGAAATGAGATTTTTATATGGAAGATTGGAATTAACCTTTCGCATGTCTATGTTGTATTATAGAATCGATTGTAGTTTGACAAAACCTACAGAATAGGCCAATAAGATTGATGCTTAATCAGGCTTATTGTAAGAACCTTATGTAATGTACTTAATAACTACTGGAAGTTCAAAATCCTGAGCTCTTAAGCAAACCAAATTTCTTAATCTTAATATCTTCATTAGTAAAATTAAAATTTACTGATGAGTATATTTATTATATTTCTTACCTAAATCAGTGTATTCCTCCATTCCAATCCTATCACATATTGATTAACTTTAACCATTTAAAATCGTTCACTAAACTTTATCATTTATAAGAATCTAGAGTTTCAATACTCTCATCCTGTATTAATTATCTTCTCAAACAAGAAATTATCTCATCTGCCAGTTTGACGTCTATACTTGATAAAACATTTGATTTTGTATCTTTAAGTGGTTTCTCTTTTGATTTCAAGTTTAAATCTTCATTATCAACTAATTTCATGTACAATTGCAAAGTTAACTAGCTAAAGAGTTATTTCCTTTTATGATGCAACTGGAAATTTTTATTTCTTGCTCTTATATTTGCATAGGTTGATCTTACAAAGATTAGCTATCTTCAGTAAATAGTTAACTATCTTTTATTTTTGCTTAAGCATAATAAGAAAAAAGGTATTAGATCTAGTTAATCTCAAAGGAACTAGTTTTAAAGCTTAAACTTAAGTGAGTGTCACAAAGTTGCATACTTATCGTTTGAATAGCCTTTTAGAGATTTTTCCAACTTTTTTAAAAATGGAACTTAACTTTTGAGTATGATTGTAGATTGCAGAAGCGAAGAAAAAGTATTAAGACAAGATAAGTCTCACTGATTCCATAATCCATAGGATTATATATAAGAATTTATGGTTTCTTTGTAATTTAACTGAATAGAGTACTTTCAAAGTGCGTAAGTCGTAATTAAAATATTAATCGTATAGTAGACTTGAGCTAAGTAAAGGTAGTCAAACAAAATTGACCTTATTCTGAATGATCCTCATCATGTAGTTTTTCAATATTATTTGAGCGAAAGTTTTAAGTCAACTTACTAAAATATAAATTTTCCCTACCAATGAAAGATATTCTAACAAATGAGCATTTTCAATTTTAATAGCTTACCAAACTATTAGGCAAATTAATAGAAATTGAATTAAAGAGAATATTAATTTATTTAAATTGGTATTTACTAAGAAATCAAACAAACTTGCTATTTATATTAGAAATTCCACTTTTTTATCTCAAATTTTATTTTTTAAATAATCATATTTTAACTTTCTTGATTAAAAAGATACAAAATATTATCTTTTATAAATAAATAGGGAGGATCAATCCTCCAACTAAACTGACTTAAACTCTGGTACCAGGGAATATCTATAGATGAAGAGCAAGACTAGAGAAGAGAAGACAAGATCGAAAAGGCATCAAGTAGCATTAATGACGAAAGAGGCCAGATATTAAGATCTCTTAGGGTAACATTCCGATCGCTGCCCTATAAATGACAGAACTCACAAGGGAATGCTAGCACTGTGGAAAACTTCAACAAGGAATTTTTTAACTTAAAAATCTTTATTAAAGAGCTGCGCACCATTGAGGTGCTACGAGCTATATAATCTCATTTATTTATTTATTTATTTATCTTTATAATTTTGAATTTTATTTTTCTTCGTTTTGAATTTCTTTTTGTTAATACAAATTTTTTTATTATTTTATTTAATCATTTTGGTTTTTATTTACCCCTTTTTTACTTATTCTAAAACTTTTACTTTTTTCTCCTTTGTAATTGTTTTTTTTAATTTTCATATTATCTTTTTTCAAAAAAAGTATTAAAAAAAATAGAAAAAACTCCAAACTTTTTTTTTAATTATATTTAAGAATTTTTATTTTCTCGAAGTTAGTAAAACTTAATTAAGCAAATTATTTTTATTTTTATTGTTTAAAAACTTTATTCTATACTTAAGGATTTAAATTCCATTTTATTGCAACTTATCCTGTAAAAATATTTTTATTATAGCTAATTCAAAATTTTTTAAAGGCTAATTCTGTTCTTGGTGAGCTTATTCCTGCCACACTTTTTATTTGAACTTAAAGTTTAAATAACTTAAAATTTGGAAGCTTCAAAGAAGTGCTTATCTACACTTTGATACAGTTCACTAGCATGAATATATCATCCTGATTCAAAGTAGAATTGAATTATTCGGCTTATAATTGGTAGAGACTTGACATCAGACAGTCCATAGCGATGAAGCTCCCTATTGCAGATTCAAAATATCAATTGCCTATCCCCTCACATGCCACCGGTAATCGTTAGTAATTAAAGACCGTATACCAGGAGTTATGGCTGAGCAAGGTACAGAGCTTCCTATCAGAATAAATCAAACAATTTTAGTTTAATAAATAAAATAAGTTTAAATAAGTTAAAATCTTTAATATAGTTTCCTAAAAGACACTTAATTACATAGATTTTTTAGGATAAAAAAATGTTTCATCTAGAAAAAATGCTAAGAAAGTAGTAAAATAGATGTTATAAAATCCTTTATCTCCAAAAAAATTCTAAAATAGCATCAGAGGATTAATAGTAAATTTTCTAAATTTGGAATAGGAGTAGTAAAATATGAAATATGCTCCAATGTTAGATATTTCTGACCTTATATAAAAAACATATCGATCGTATATTAAAATTCAAAGACTAAAAAACCGTCAATGTTAAAGGTAAAATATAAAGAACGTGATATAAGTATTGAAAATACTAACGATGACTCCGCTAAATAGAACAAATATATTAAAATACTTGATTATCTCAGGAGCGTAACCAGTTAACTAAAAAAGATCCCTAATTAATGACTAAAATAAAGCAGATAGTCATGAAATGCAATTCTAAAGATACTTTCATAAAATTAAATTCAATAATAAGAAAGAAGTTTTCATTTCATATGACTAATTTTGGCAGAAAGATGGTTTAAAGAATATAGAAGAACACGAGGTCTTTAGAATGAGAACTAAAACATTTAGAAATATAAGTCTTAATCGATATTCTGCAAATTAATTGAATGCGACGTATGTGAAGAAAATATTTTTGTGTTTGGGGAGGAAGAAATAAAAAAGGATTTGGATGAATTTTTATATAAGTACATGACTAAATAAAAACGAATGGCATACTTTAGAACAGTTTATACGACAAGGAAGATAAATTCAGCTATTTACATTTCATAAGATTAATATTCTCATTTATGCAAATCTTTAAGATTTAGCGCCTCAATTTTTGATTTGAAAAAATTTAAAAAAGAAGTTAAAATTATCCCAAGTTAAACAGTAGCGATTTACTTGGTTAGTTTTGATTTAACTAGAGAAAAGGGGATAAAAATTAGATATTTAAAATTAAAATAATTATTTAATGCTATATTAGATAGACTACTACTTCTTGGATCTAGCGCAATGTGTATCTTGGGTATTGCCTTAAATTTATTATCAATAACTAATTTTTTATGACATACCATGATTGTTGATTTATTCTATAACTTTATATTTAATAAAATTTATAAATCTACTGTATTTTCGACTGATTTTAATTTTTAATTTTTTCCAGTTAACTAAAAAATAAAAATAAAAGATCTTATAATTTTAAATGATCAGTAGTTTAAAAAATTAAATTTTAATTTTATTCTAGTAATTTTATTTCTTTTTTAATAGATTTTCTTATAATTTTATATGCTAAACATTATATTTCAATTTAATTTTTTAGTTGCTAATTTTCGAAAAAAACATTACTATATATATATTTTTTATTTTTCATTGTATTTTTTTATTATTTCAGCTTTTTTTTAGTTCCTTTTTATTTTTAGTTTGATTTTAATAATTAAATAATAATTTTTTTATTGTATGTGTGTTATTAAAGTTTATAAGCTTTTCGTTATGATAACTTAAATTAGAAATGTCATTTGATTTAGTTTATTTTTTTAAGGTATTATTTTGCTTTACTAGTTTTAGTCTTGATTTTTTAATTATGCTTTTGATTTATCAATTATTATTAAATGTAGGTTTATAAACAAAGCTTCTTTATTTTGTATAAACTATTAGTAACTAGTTTTCAAATTGTCAAAAGCATTATGATTTAAACTAGAGGCTTAATATAAAAGTTTGAATGCTTCTACAACTCTTTTTCTTGCTATGAGTATGTTCCTTGAGGTATCCTTTCGCCTAGATAATTCTTTATATCTTTTTTCTTGTATATTTTTCCGAATTAGTTGATTTATAATATTTCACTTTTTAATAATAGCTGATGCTTTTTCTTCTTTTTGCTCTCCTACTTCTTTTTGTAGTTTCAGTATTCTTATTTGAAATTTTGAAATTTATAGCATCTTTTAAGATGTTTTCGGGAGTTTTCGTAATAGCATCTTTGCATTTCTCGTTTAGATTTATATCTTTAGTTTTTTCTCTTTCTATTATCATTGGGTAATTCTTAATTTTCTAAGTTTCATTTATATTTGAATTTTTTATGATTTTTCTTTAATTTTATTGATTAGCTCTTTAAGCTTTTATTGCTATTTTTATGATAATTGTTCTGATTTGGGAAATATTTCAAAAAGCGTTAAAATTTCTTTCTTAGACTGGGAATCTCGATTCTATTACCTCCACGATTTCAAGTTTTTCATTAGTAACTTATTATATTTCTTTATTTTTTTACCTCTTATTGGAAATCCATCACCAGTTTAATCAGCTAATAATAGCTTATTTACTGTTTTATGATGAAATCAAATAATTCTGAGTTTTTTTTATTTTTAACCTATTTTTTAGCTTATCTTCACTTCAGAGATGACACTCTCTATTTGTTAGAGCTATCATTTTGGAGCTTATTTTCTGGTCCTAGTTTCTCTAGAATAATGTTAATTCTTTTTTTACAAATCTTGAAAAAACTCTGATTTAAATCCTCTGACATCTTTTGCTTTTTACGATCCTATTGTTCTTTTTTATTTATATGGCTATTTATTTTTGGTATTTGATTTTACCAATTTTTGTTATAATAATAATTGATTAACTTGGAGTCACCTTCATTTGGTTTTCCACGGATTAATGTTAAGTAATAGAAACTTCAAATTTGTCTGGATCAAGTCTATCATAAATCTTCAAGATTTTTAACTTATTTTAACTAATGGTTTCTTATAGGTCAATTCCATTCATTTCTTATTGAACTCATTGACTGCTCGCTAAATATGTAGAGTTTTTTTGTTTAGTTGAAATATTTTTTTCCTATAAAATTTTCCTTTTTGAGTACAATAGATTCTAAAATATTTTCCCATCACCTTTCTATAATTCTTTTTTTAGTCTAAATTGGAAACAATTCCATACTTTATGTTAAGGTCTCTTGCAATAACAGCATGTCATAATTTTCCGATAGGGAATATAAACTGTTGGAGCTTGTGGTTCGATATCTATTGGATCATTCATCGAAATTTTTTAGAGAATATGCTTTCAGTTAACTCTGCGAATTGGTTGAATTTTGTTTCTAGCTTTTCCATTCTGATATTTCCTGCCTATTTATTTTCAATTTTTTGCTCTTATTAATTAATCATCAGGTATTTGATTTTCCTTTCTAGTTCTTATACTGTCTTAGGAGTATAAAATTTTCTAATTACATAGCTTGGAGTTCTTAAAGTATTTTTTACCTATAATAACTTGATTGAGATGCAGCCTTTTAAGAAGAGATATTTTGCAAGAAATTTTCCACTTTTTATTACAAATAAATTTGATTATAGAGCGTGTAGCACTCTCGTTGGTGCACAGCTCTTTAAAAAATGTTTCATATTAACAAGAATGTTTGCTACTGATAAATTATCAGATACTGATATAAATGTTCAATACTGATATAATTTCAGAATACTCGTAATCTTTAATACTTGTTGGAGGTTCAAGGACATGGCAGGGTTGCGTCTCATTGCATCACCAAAGCAGAGGACGACATATGTCAATTATGGGTACTTAAATTCGCCACTTCTGATGAAGCTCGCAAAAATAATTTCCTTTTATTTCCAGAATTAAAAACTAAAATAAGCCAGTACCGAAAGTCAAACTAGCAAATGTCTC
>CAMPDV010007765.1:0-34756 GCA_946699065.1 Loxodes magnus
AAGTGAAGAAGTTAAGTAAGAAAAGAAGATAGAGTTTCAGTTTTAAGGAGTATTCTTTGAGAAGTAATAAGTATTTATAAAATTGAAGAAGTAAAGAAGGAAAAGAAGATAGAGTTTCAGTTTTAAGGAGTATGTTTAGAGAAGTAATAAGTATTTAGGAAAGTGAAGAATCAAAGTAAGAAAAGAAGATAGAATTTCAGTATTAAGGAGTATGCTTTGAGAAGTAATAAGTATTTAGAAAAGTGAAGAATCAAAGTAAGAAAAGAAGATAGAATTTCAGTTTTGAGGAGTATGCTTTGAGAAGTAATAAGTATTTAGAAAAGTGAAGAATCAAAGTAAGAAAAGAAGATAGAATTTCAGTATTAAGGAGTATGCTTTGAGAAGTAATAAGTATTTAGGAAAGTGAAGAAGTAAAGTAAGAAAAGAATATCTAATGATAAGTTTTCGTAGCAAGCACTAAAATATAAGTTAGAATATTCAAAATGTTAGTAATTATGTCACAATTACGTATCTGTATTCGGTTTGTCAAGATATGCTTGTAGATTAAAGTTAGCCTATAGAAAAGTGAAGAAGTTAAGTAAGAAAAGAAGATAGAGTTTCAGTTTTAAGGAGTATTCTTTGAGAAGTAATAAGTATTTATAAAATTGAAGAAGTAAAGAAGGAAAAGAAGATAGAGTTTCAGTTTTAAGGAGTATGTTTAGAGAAGTAATAAGTATTTAGGAAAGTGAAGAATCAAAGTAAGAAAAGAAGATAGAATTTCAGTATTAAGGAGTATGCTTTGAGAAGTAATAAGTATTTAGAAAAGTGAAGAATCAAAGTAAGAAAAGAAGATAGAATTTCAGTTTTGAGGAGTATGCTTTGAGAAGTAATAAGTATTTAGAAAAGTGAAGAAGTTAAGTAAGAAAAGAAGATAGAATTTCAGTAATAAGGAGTATGCTTTGTTAAGTAATAAGTATTTAGAAAAGTGAAGAAGTAAAGTAAGAAAAGAATATCTAATGATAAGTTTTCGTAGCAAGCACTAAAATATAAGTTAGAATATTCAAAATGTTAGTAATTATGTCACAATTACGTATCTGTATTCGGTTTGTCAAGATATGCTTGTAGATTAAAGTTAGCCTATAGAAAAGTGAAGAAGTTAAGTAAGAAAAGAAGATAGAGTTTCAGTTTTAAGGAGTATTCTTTGAGAAGTAATAAGTATTTATAAAATTGAAGAAGTAAAGAAGGAAAAGAAGATAGAGTTTCAGTTTTAAGGAGTATGTTTAGAGAAGTAATAAGTATTTAGGAAAGTGAAGAAGTTAAGTAAGAAAAGAAGATAGAATTTCAGTAATAAGGAGTATGCTTTGTTAAGTAATAAGTATTTAGAAAAGTGAAGAAGTAAAGTAAGAAAAGAATATCTAATGATAAGTTTTCGTAGCAAGCACTAAAATATAAGTTAGAATATTCAAAATGTTAGTAATTATGTCACAATTACGTATCTGTATTCGGTTTGTCAAGATATGCTTGTAGATTAAAGTTAGCCTATAGAAAAGTGAAGAAGTTAAGTAAGAAAAGAAGATAGAGTTTCAGTTTTAAGGAGTATTCTTTGAGAAGTAATAAGTATTTATAAAATTGAAGAAGTAAAGAAGGAAAAGAAGATAGAGTTTCAGTTTTAAGGAGTATGTTTAGAGAAGTAATAAGTATTTAGGAAAGTGAAGAAGTTAAGTAAGAAAAGAAGATAGAATTTCAGTAATAAGGAGTATGCTTTGTTAAGTAATAAGTATTTAGAAAAGTGAAGAAGTAAAGTAAGAAAAGAATATCTAATGATAAGTTTTCGTAGCAAGCACTAAAATATAAGTTAGAATATTCAAAATGTTAGTAATTATGTCACAATTACGTATCTGTATTCGGTTTGTCAAGATATGCTTGTAGATTAAAGTTAGCCTATAGAAAAGTGAAGAAGTTAAGTAAGAAAAGAAGATAGAGTTTCAGTTTTAAGGAGTATTCTTTGAGAAGTAATAAGTATTTATAAAATTGAAGAAGTAAAGAAGGAAAAGAAGATAGAGTTTCAGTTTAAGGAGTATGTTTAGAGAAGTAATAAGTATTTAGGAAAGTGAAGAATCAAAGTAAGAAAAGAAGATAGAGTTTCAGTTTTAAGGAGTATTCTTTGAGAAGTAATAAGTATTTATAAAATTGAAGAAGTAAAGAAGGAAAAGAAGATAGAGTTTCAGTTTTAAGGAGTATGTTTAGAGAAGTAATAAGTATTTAGGAAAGTGAAGAAGTTAAGTAAGAAAAGAAGATAGAATTTCAGTAATAAGGAGTATGCTTTGTTAAGTAATAAGTATTTAGAAAAGTGAAGAAGTAAAGTAAGAAAAGAATATCTAATGATAAGTTTTCGTAGCAAGCACTAAAATATAAGTTAGAATATTCAAAATGTTAGTAATTATGTCACAATTACGTATCTGTATTCGGTTTGTCAAGATATGCTTGTAGATTAAAGTTAGCCTATAGAAAAGTGAAGAAGTTAAGTAAGAAAAGAAGATAGAGTTTCAGTTTTAAGGAGTATTCTTTGAGAAGTAATAAGTATTTATAAAATTGAAGAAGTAAAGAAGGAAAAGAAGATAGAGTTTCAGTTTTAAGGAGTATGTTTAGAGAAGTAATAAGTATTTAGGAAAGTGAAGAATCAAAGTAAGAAAAGAAGATAGAATTTCAGTATTAAGGAGTATGCTTTGAGAAGTAATAAGTATTTAGAAAAGTGAAGAATCAAAGTAAGAAAAGAAGATAGAATTTCAGTTTTGAGGAGTATGCTTTGAGAAGTAATAAGTATTTAGAAAAGTGAAGAAGTTAAGTAAGAAAAGAAGATAGAATTTCAGTAATAAGGAGTATGCTTTGTTAAGTAATAAGTATTTAGAAAAGTGAAGAAGTAAAGTAAGAAAAGAATATCTAATGATAAGTTTTCGTAGCAAGCACTAAAATATAAGTTAGAATATTCAAAATGTTAGTAATTATGTCACAATTACGTATCTGTATTCGGTTTGTCAAGATATGCTTGTAGATTAAAGTTAGCCTATAGAAAAGTGAAGAAGTTAAGTAAGAAAAGAAGATAGAGTTTCAGTTTTAAGGAGTATTCTTTGAGAAGTAATAAGTATTTATAAAATTGAAGAAGTAAAGAAGGAAAAGAAGATAGAGTTTCAGTTTTAAGGAGTATGTTTAGAGAAGTAATAAGTATTTAGGAAAGTGAAGAAGTTAAGTAAGAAAAGAAGATAGAATTTCAGTAATAAGGAGTATGCTTTGTTAAGTAATAAGTATTTAGAAAAGTGAAGAAGTAAAGTAAGAAAAGAATATCTAATGATAAGTTTTCGTAGCAAGCACTAAAATATAAGTTAGAATATTCAAAATGTTAGTAATTATGTCACAATTACGTATCTGTATTCGGTTTGTCAAGATATGCTTGTAGATTAAAGTTAGCCTATAGAAAAGTGAAGAAGTTAAGTAAGAAAAGAAGATAGAGTTTCAGTTTTAAGGAGTATTCTTTGAGAAGTAATAAGTATTTATAAAATTGAAGAAGTAAAGAAGGAAAAGAAGATAGAGTTTCAGTTTTAAGGAGTATGTTTAGAGAAGTAATAAGTATTTAGGAAAGTGAAGAATCAAAGTAAGAAAAGAAGATAGAATTTCAGTATTAAGGAGTATGCTTTGAGAAGTAATAAGTATTTAGAAAAGTGAAGAATCAAAGTAAGAAAAGAAGATAGAATTTCAGTTTTGAGGAGTATGCTTTGAGAAGTAATAAGTATTTAGAAAAGTGAAGAAGTTAAGTAAGAAAAGAAGATAGAATTTCAGTAATAAGGAGTATGCTTTGTTAAGTAATAAGTATTTAGAAAAGTGAAGAAGTAAAGTAAGAAAAGAATATCTAATGATAAGTTTTCGTAGCAAGCACTAAATATAAGTTAGAATATTCAAAATGTTAGTAATTATGTCACAATTACGTATCTGTATTCGGTTTGTCAAGATATGCTTGTAGATTAAAGTTAGCCTATAGAAAAGTGAAGAAGTTAAGTAAGAAAAGAAGATAGAGTTTCAGTTTTAAGGAGTATTCTTTGAGAAGTAATAAGTATTTATAAAATTGAAGAAGTAAAGAAGGAAAAGAAGATAGAGTTTCAGTTTTAAGGAGTATGTTTAGAGAAGTAATAAGTATTTAGGAAAGTGAAGAATCAAAGTAAGAAAAGAAGATAGAATTTCAGTATTAAGGAGTATGCTTTGAGAAGTAATAAGTATTTAGAAAAGTGAAGAATCAAAGTAAGAAAAGAAGATAGAATTTCAGTTTTGAGGAGTATGCTTTGAGAAGTAATAAGTATTTAGGAAAGTGAAGAATCAAAGTAAGAAAAGAAGATAGAATTTCAGTATTAAGGAGTATGCTTTGAGAAGTAATAAGTATTTAGGAAAGTGAAGAAGTAAAGTAAGAAAAGAATATCTAATGATAAGTTTTCGTAGCAAGCACTAAAATATAAGTTAGAATATTCAAAATGTTAGTAATTATGTCACAATTACGTATCTGTATTCGGTTTGTCAAGATATGCTTGTAGATTAAAGTTAGCCTATAGAAAAGTGAAGAAGTTAAGTAAGAAAAGAAGATAGAGTTTCAGTTTTAAGGAGTATTCTTTGAGAAGTAATAAGTATTTATAAAATTGAAGAAGTAAAGAAGGAAAAGAAGATAGAGTTTCAGTTTTAAGGAGTATGTTTAGAGAAGTAATAAGTATTTAGGAAAGTGAAGAATCAAAGTAAGAAAAGAAGATAGAATTTCAGTATTAAGGAGTATTCTTTGAGAAGTAATAAGTATTTATAAAATTGAAGAAGTAAAGAAGGAAAAGAAGATAGAGTTTCAGTTTTAAGGAGTATGTTTAGAGAAGTAATAAGTATTTAGGAAAGTGAAGAAGTTAAGTAAGAAAAGAAGATAGAATTTCAGTAATAAGGAGTATGCTTTGTTAAGTAATAAGTATTTAGAAAAGTGAAGAAGTAAAGTAAGAAAAGAATATCTAATGATAAGTTTTCGTAGCAAGCACTAAAATATAAGTTAGAATATTCAAAATGTTAGTAATTATGTCACAATTACGTATCTGTATTCGGTTTGTCAAGATATGCTTGTAGATTAAAGTTAGCCTATAGAAAAGTGAAGAAGTTAAGTAAGAAAAGAAGATAGAGTTTCAGTTTTAAGGAGTATTCTTTGAGAAGTAATAAGTATTTATAAAATTGAAGAAGTAAAGAAGGAAAAGAAGATAGAGTTTCAGTTTTAAGGAGTATGTTTAGAGAAGTAATAAGTATTTAGGAAAGTGAAGAATCAAAGTAAGAAAAGAAGATAGAATTTCAGTATTAAGGAGTATGCTTTGAGAAGTAATAAGTATTTAGAAAAGTGAAGAATCAAAGTAAGAAAAGAAGATAGAATTTCAGTTTTGAGGAGTATGCTTTGAGAAGTAATAAGTATTTAGAAAAGTGAAGAAGTTAAGTAAGAAAAGAAGATAGAATTTCAGTAATAAGGAGTATGCTTTGTTAAGTAATAAGTATTTAGAAAAGTGAAGAAGTAAAGTAAGAAAAGAATATCTAATGATAAGTTTTCGTAGCAAGCACTAAAATATAAGTTAGAATATTCAAAATGTTAGTAATTATGTCACAATTACGTATCTGTATTCGGTTTGTCAAGATATGCTTGTAGATTAAAGTTAGCCTATAGAAAAGTGAAGAAGTTAAGTAAGAAAAGAAGATAGAGTTTCAGTTTTAAGGAGTATTCTTTGAGAAGTAATAAGTATTTATAAAATTGAAGAAGTAAAGAAGGAAAAGAAGATAGAGTTTCAGTTTTAAGGAGTATGTTTAGAGAAGTAATAAGTATTTAGGAAAGTGAAGAATCAAAGTAAGAAAAGAAGATAGAATTTCAGTATTAAGGAGTATGCTTTGAGAAGTAATAAGTATTTAGAAAAGTGAAGAATCAAAGTAAGAAAAGAAGATAGAATTTCAGTTTTGAGGAGTATGCTTTGAGAAGTAATAAGTATTTAGGAAAGTGAAGAATCAAAGTAAGAAAAGAAGATAGAATTTCAGTATTAAGGAGTATGCTTTGAGAAGTAATAAGTATTTAGGAAAGTGAAGAAGTAAAGTAAGAAAAGAATATCTAATGATAAGTTTTCGTAGCAAGCACTAAAATATAAGTTAGAATATTCAAAATGTTAGTAATTATGTCACAATTACGTATCTGTATTCGGTTTGTCAAGATATGCTTGTAGATTAAAGTTAGCCTATAGAAAAGTGAAGAAGTTAAGTAAGAAAAGAAGATAGAGTTTCAGTTTTAAGGAGTATTCTTTGAGAAGTAATAAGTATTTATAAAATTGAAGAAGTAAAGAAGGAAAAGAAGATAGAGTTTCAGTTTTAAGGAGTATGTTTAGAGAAGTAATAAGTATTTAGGAAAGTGAAGAATCAAAGTAAGAAAAGAAGATAGAATTTCAGTATTAAGGAGTATGCTTTGAGAAGTAATAAGTATTTAGAAAAGTGAAGAATCAAAGTAAGAAAAGAAGATAGAATTTCAGTTTTGAGGAGTATGCTTTGAGAAGTAATAAGTATTTAGGAAAGTGAAGAAGTTAAGTAAGAAAAGAAGATAGAATTTCAGTAATAAGGAGTATGCTTTGTTAAGTAATAAGTATTTAGAAAAGTGAAGAAGTAAAGTAAGAAAAGAATATCTAATGATAAGTTTTCGTAGCAAGCACTAAAATATAAGTTAGAATATTCAAAATGTTAGTAATTATGTCACAATTACGTATCTGTATTCGGTTTGTCAAGATATGCTTGTAGATTAAAGTTAGCCTATAGAAAAGTGAAGAAGTTAAGTAAGAAAAGAAGATAGAGTTTCAGTTTTAAGGAGTATTCTTTGAGAAGTAATAAGTATTTATAAAATTGAAGAAGTAAAGAAGGAAAAGAAGATAGAGTTTCAGTTTTAAGGAGTATGTTTAGAGAAGTAATAAGTATTTAGGAAAGTGAAGAATCAAAGTAAGAAAAGAAGATAGAATTTCAGTATTAAGGAGTATGCTTTGAGAAGTAATAAGTATTTAGAAAAGTGAAGAATCAAAGTAAGAAAAGAAGATAGAATTTCAGTTTTGAGGAGTATGCTTTGAGAAGTAATAAGTATTTAGAAAAGTGAAGAAGTTAAGTAAGAAAAGAAGATAGAATTTCAGTAATAAGGAGTATGCTTTGTTAAGTAATAAGTATTTAGAAAAGTGAAGAAGTAAAGTAAGAAAAGAATATCTAATGATAAGTTTTCGTAGCAAGCACTAAAATATAAGTTAGAATATTCAAAATGTTAGTAATTATGTCACAATTACGTATCTGTATTCGGTTTGTCAAGATATGCTTGTAGATTAAAGTTAGCCTATAGAAAAGTGAAGAAGTTAAGTAAGAAAAGAAGATAGAGTTTCAGTTTTAAGGAGTATTCTTTGAGAAGTAATAAGTATTTATAAAATTGAAGAAGTAAAGAAGGAAAAGAAGATAGAGTTTCAGTTTTAAGGAGTATGTTTAGAGAAGTAATAAGTATTTAGGAAAGTGAAGAATCAAAGTAAGAAAAGAAGATAGAATTTCAGTATTAAGGAGTATGCTTTGAGAAGTAATAAGTATTTAGAAAAGTGAAGAATCAAAGTAAGAAAAGAAGATAGAATTTCAGTTTTGAGGAGTATGCTTTGAGAAGTAATAAGTATTTAGGAAAGTGAAGAATCAAAGTAAGAAAAGAAGATAGAATTTCAGTATTAAGGAGTATGCTTTGAGAAGTAATAAGTATTTAGGAAAGTGAAGAAGTAAAGTAAGAAAAGAATATCTAATGATAAGTTTTCGTAGCAAGCACTAAAATATAAGTTAGAATATTCAAAATGTTAGTAATTATGTCACAATTACGTATCTGTATTCGGTTTGTCAAGATATGCTTGTAGATTAAAGTTAGCCTATAGAAAAGTGAAGAAGTTAAGTAAGAAAAGAAGATAGAGTTTCAGTTTTAAGGAGTATTCTTTGAGAAGTAATAAGTATTTATAAAATTGAAGAAGTAAAGAAGGAAAAGAAGATAGAGTTTCAGTTTTAAGGAGTATGTTTAGAGAAGTAATAAGTATTTAGGAAAGTGAAGAATCAAAGTAAGAAAAGAAGATAGAATTTCAGTATTAAGGAGTATGCTTTGAGAAGTAATAAGTATTTAGAAAAGTGAAGAATCAAAGTAAGAAAAGAAGATAGAATTTCAGTTTTGAGGAGTATGCTTTGAGAAGTAATAAGTATTTAGAAAAGTGAAGAAGTTAAGTAAGAAAAGAAGATAGAATTTCAGTAATAAGGAGTATGCTTTGTTAAGTAATAAGTATTTAGAAAAGTGAAGAAGTAAAGTAAGAAAAGAATATCTAATGATAAGTTTTCGTAGCAAGCACTAAAATATAAGTTAGAATATTCAAAATGTTAGTAATTATGTCACAATTACGTATCTGTATTCGGTTTGTCAAGATATGCTTGTAGATTAAAGTTAGCCTATAGAAAAGTGAAGAAGTTAAGTAAGAAAAGAAGATAGAGTTTCAGTTGCTTGAGAAGTAATAAGTATTTAGAAAAGTGAAGAAGTTAAGTAAGAAAAGAAGATAGAATTTCAGTAATAAGGAGTATGCTTTGTTAAGTAATAAGTATTTAGAAAAGTGAAGAAGTAAAGTAAGAAAAGAATATCTAATGATAAGTTTTCGTAGCAAGCACTAAAATATAAGTTAGAATATTCAAAATGTTAGTAATTATGTCACAATTACGTATCTGTATTCGGTTTGTCAAGATATGCTTGTAGATTAAAGTTAGCCTATAGAAAAGTGAAGAAGTTAAGTAAGAAAAGAAGATAGAGTTTCAGTTTTAAGGAGTATTCTTTGAGAAGTAATAAGTATTTATAAAATTGAAGAAGTAAAGAAGGAAAAGAAGATAGAGTTTCAGTTTTAAGGAGTATGTTTAGAGAAGTAATAAGTATTTAGGAAAGTGAAGAATCAAAGTAAGAAAAGAAGATAGAATTTCAGTATTAAGGAGTATGCTTTGAGAAGTAATAAGTATTTAGAAAAGTGAAGAATCAAAGTAAGAAAAGAAGATAGAATTTCAGTTTTGAGGAGTATGCTTTGAGAAGTAATAAGTATTTAGGAAAGTGAAGAATCAAAGTAAGAAAAGAAGATAGAATTTCAGTATTAAGGAGTATGCTTTGAGAAGTAATAAGTATTTAGGAAAGTGAAGAAGTAAAGTAAGAAAAGAATATCTAATGATAAGTTTTCGTAGCAAGCACTAAAATATAAGTTAGAATATTCAAAATGTTAGTAATTATGTCACAATTACGTATCTGTATTCGGTTTGTCAAGATATGCTTGTAGATTAAAGTTAGCCTATAGAAAAGTGAAGAAGTTAAGTAAGAAAAGAAGATAGAGTTTCAGTTTTAAGGAGTATTCTTTGAGAAGTAATAAGTATTTATAAAATTGAAGAAGTAAAGAAGGAAAAGAAGATAGAGTTTCAGTTTTAAGGAGTATGTTTAGAGAAGTAATAAGTATTTAGGAAAGTGAAGAATCAAAGTAAGAAAAGAAGATAGAATTTCAGTATTAAGGAGTATGCTTTGAGAAGTAATAAGTATTTAGAAAAGTGAAGAATCAAAGTAAGAAAAGAAGATAGAATTTCAGTTTTGAGGAGTATGCTTTGAGAAGTAATAAGTATTTAGAAAAGTGAAGAAGTTAAGTAAGAAAAGAAGATAGAATTTCAGTAATAAGGAGTATGCTTTGTTAAGTAATAAGTATTTAGAAAAGTGAAGAAGTAAAGTAAGAAAAGAATATCTAATGATAAGTTTTCGTAGCAAGCACTAAAATATAAGTTAGAATATTCAAAATGTTAGTAATTATGTCACAATTACGTATCTGTATTCGGTTTGTCAAGATATGCTTGTAGATTAAAGTTAGCCTATAGAAAAGTGAAGAAGTTAAGTAAGAAAAGAAGATAGAGTTTCAGTTTTAAGGAGTATTCTTTGAGAAGTAATAAGTATTTATAAAATTGAAGAAGTAAAGAAGGAAAAGAAGATAGAGTTTCAGTTTTAAGGAGTATGTTTAGAGAAGTAATAAGTATTTAGGAAAGTGAAGAATCAAAGTAAGAAAAGAAGATAGAATTTCAGTATTAAGGAGTATGCTTTGAGAAGTAATAAGTATTTAGAAAAGTGAAGAATCAAAGTAAGAAAAGAAGATAGAATTTCAGTTTTGAGGAGTATGCTTTGAGAAGTAATAAGTATTTAGGAAAGTGAAGAATCAAAGTAAGAAAAGAAGATAGAATTTCAGTATTAAGGAGTATGCTTTGAGAAGTAATAAGTATTTAGGAAAGTGAAGAAGTAAAGTAAGAAAAGAATATCTAATGATAAGTTTTCGTAGCAAGCACTAAAATATAAGTTAGAATATTCAAAATGTTAGTAATTATGTCACAATTACGTATCTGTATTCGGTTTGTCAAGATATGCTTGTAGATTAAAGTTAGCCTATAGAAAAGTGAAGAAGTTAAGTAAGAAAAGAAGATAGAGTTTCAGTTTTAAGGAGTATTCTTTGAGAAGTAATAAGTATTTATAAAATTGAAGAAGTAAAGAAGGAAAAGAAGATAGAGTTTCAGTTTTAAGGAGTATGTTTAGAGAAGTAATAAGTATTTAGGAAAGTGAAGAATCAAAGTAAGAAAAGAAGATAGAATTTCAGTATTAAGGAGTATGCTTTGAGAAGTAATAAGTATTTAGAAAAGTGAAGAATCAAAGTAAGAAAAGAAGATAGAATTTCAGTTTTGAGGAGTATGCTTTGAGAAGTAATAAGTATTTAGAAAAGTGAAGAAGTTAAGTAAGAAAAGAAGATAGAATTTCAGTAATAAGGAGTATGCTTTGTTAAGTAATAAGTATTTAGAAAAGTGAAGAAGTAAAGTAAGAAAAGAATATCTAATGATAAGTTTTCGTAGCAAGCACTAAAATATAAGTTAGAATATTCAAAATGTTAGTAATTATGTCACAATTACGTATCTGTATTCGGTTTGTCAAGATATGCTTGTAGATTAAAGTTAGCCTATAGAAAAGTGAAGAAGTTAAGTAAGAAAAGAAGATAGAGTTTCAGTTTTAAGGAGTATTCTTTGAGAAGTAATAAGTATTTATAAAATTGAAGAAGTAAAGAAGGAAAAGAAGATAGAGTTTCAGTTTTAAGGAGTATGTTTAGAGAAGTAATAAGTATTTAGGAAAGTGAAGAATCAAAGTAAGAAAAGAAGATAGAATTTCAGTATTAAGGAGTATGCTTTGAGAAGTAATAAGTATTTAGAAAAGTGAAGAATCAAAGTAAGAAAAGAAGATAGAATTTCAGTTTTGAGGAGTATGCTTTGAGAAGTAATAAGTATTTAGGAAAGTGAAGAATCAAAGTAAGAAAAGAAGATAGAATTTCAGTATTAAGGAGTATGCTTTGAGAAGTAATAAGTATTTAGGAAAGTGAAGAAGTAAAGTAAGAAAAGAATATCTAATGATAAGTTTTCGTAGCAAGCACTAAAATATAAGTTAGAATATTCAAAATGTTAGTAATTATGTCACAATTACGTATCTGTATTCGGTTTGTCAAGATATGCTTGTAGATTAAAGTTAGCCTATAGAAAAGTGAAGAAGTTAAGTAAGAAAAGAAGATAGAGTTTCAGTTTTAAGGAGTATTCTTTGAGAAGTAATAAGTATTTATAAAATTGAAGAAGTAAAGAAGGAAAAGAAGATAGAGTTTCAGTTTTAAGGAGTATGTTTAGAGAAGTAATAAGTATTTAGGAAAGTGAAGAATCAAAGTAAGAAAAGAAGATAGAATTTCAGTATTAAGGAGTATTCTTTGAGAAGTAATAAGTATTTATAAAATTGAAGAAGTAAAGAAGGAAAAGAAGATAGAGTTTCAGTTTTAAGGAGTATGTTTAGAGAAGTAATAAGTATTTAGGAAAGTGAAGAAGTTAAGTAAGAAAAGAAGATAGAATTTCAGTAATAAGGAGTATGCTTTGTTAAGTAATAAGTATTTAGAAAAGTGAAGAAGTAAAGTAAGAAAAGAATATCTAATGATAAGTTTTCGTAGCAAGCACTAAAATATAAGTTAGAATATTCAAAATGTTAGTAATTATGTCACAATTACGTATCTGTATTCGGTTTGTCAAGATATGCTTGTAGATTAAAGTTAGCCTATAGAAAAGTGAAGAAGTTAAGTAAGAAAAGAAGATAGAGTTTCAGTTTTAAGGAGTATTCTTTGAGAAGTAATAAGTATTTATAAAATTGAAGAAGTAAAGAAGGAAAAGAAGATAGAGTTTCAGTTTTAAGGAGTATGTTTAGAGAAGTAATAAGTATTTAGGAAAGTGAAGAATCAAAGTAAGAAAAGAAGATAGAATTTCAGTATTAAGGAGTATGCTTTGAGAAGTAATAAGTATTTAGAAAAGTGAAGAATCAAAGTAAGAAAAGAAGATAGAATTTCAGTTTTGAGGAGTATGCTTTGAGAAGTAATAAGTATTTAGGAAAGTGAAGAATCAAAGTAAGAAAAGAAGATAGAATTTCAGTATTAAGGAGTATGCTTTGAGAAGTAATAAGTATTTAGGAAAGTGAAGAAGTAAAGTAAGAAAAGAATATCTAATGATAAGTTTTCGTAGCAAGCACTAAAATATAAGTTAGAATATTCAAAATGTTAGTAATTATGTCACAATTACGTATCTGTATTCGGTTTGTCAAGATATGCTTGTAGATTAAAGTTAGCCTATAGAAAAGTGAAGAAGTTAAGTAAGAAAAGAAGATAGAGTTTCAGTTTTAAGGAGTATTCTTTGAGAAGTAATAAGTATTTATAAAATTGAAGAAGTAAAGAAGGAAAAGAAGATAGAGTTTCAGTTTTAAGGAGTATGTTTAGAGAAGTAATAAGTATTTAGGAAAGTGAAGAATCAAAGTAAGAAAAGAAGATAGAATTTCAGTATTAAGGAGTATGCTTTGAGAAGTAATAAGTATTTAGAAAAGTGAAGAATCAAAGTAAGAAAAGAAGATAGAATTTCAGTTTTGAGGAGTATGCTTTGAGAAGTAATAAGTATTTAGAAAAGTGAAGAAGTTAAGTAAGAAAAGAAGATAGAATTTCAGTAATAAGGAGTATGCTTTGTTAAGTAATAAGTATTTAGAAAAGTGAAGAAGTAAAGTAAGAAAAGAATATCTAATGATAAGTTTTCGTAGCAAGCACTAAAATATAAGTTAGAATATTCAAAATGTTAGTAATTATGTCACAATTACGTATCTGTATTCGGTTTGTCAAGATATGCTTGTAGATTAAAGTTAGCCTATAGAAAAGTGAAGAAGTTAAGTAAGAAAAGAAGATAGAGTTTCAGTTTTAAGGAGTATTCTTTGAGAAGTAATAAGTATTTATAAAATTGAAGAAGTAAAGAAGGAAAAGAAGATAGAGTTTCAGTTTTAAGGAGTATGTTTAGAGAAGTAATAAGTATTTAGGAAAGTGAAGAATCAAAGTAAGAAAAGAAGATAGAATTTCAGTATTAAGGAGTATGCTTTGAGAAGTAATAAGTATTTAGAAAAGTGAAGAATCAAAGTAAGAAAAGAAGATAGAATTTCAGTTTTGAGGAGTATGCTTTGAGAAGTAATAAGTATTTAGAAAAGTGAAGAAGTTAAGTAAGAAAAGAAGATAGAATTTCAGTAATAAGGAGTATGCTTTGTTAAGTAATAAGTATTTAGAAAAGTGAAGAAGTAAAGTAAGAAAAGAATATCTAATGATAAGTTTTCGTAGCAAGCACTAAAATATAAGTTAGAATATTCAAAATGTTAGTAATTATGTCACAATTACGTATCTGTATTCGGTTTGTCAAGATATGCTTGTAGATTAAAGTTAGCCTATAGAAAAGTGAAGAAGTTAAGTAAGAAAAGAAGATAGAGTTTCAGTTTTAAGGAGTATTCTTTGAGAAGTAATAAGTATTTATAAAATTGAAGAAGTAAAGAAGGAAAAGAAGATAGAGTTTCAGTTTTAAGGAGTATGTTTAGAGAAGTAATAAGTATTTAGGAAAGTGAAGAATCAAAGTAAGAAAAGAAGATAGAATTTCAGTATTAAGGAGTATGCTTTGAGAAGTAATAAGTATTTAGAAAAGTGAAGAATCAAAGTAAGAAAAGAAGATAGAATTTCAGTTTTGAGGAGTATGCTTTGAGAAGTAATAAGTATTTAGAAAAAGTGAAGAGTTAAGTAAGGAAAAGAAGATAGGAATTTCAGTATTAAGGAGTATGCTTTGAGAAGTAATAAGTATTTAGGAAAGTGAAGAAGTAAAGTAAGAAAAGAATATCTAATGATAAGTTTTCGTAGCAAGCACTAAAATATAAGTTAGAATATTCAAAATGTTAGTAATTATGTCACAATTACGTATCTGTATTCGGTTTGTCAAGATATGCTTGTAGATTAAAGTTAGCCTATAGAAAAGTGAAGAAGTTAAGTAAGAAAAGAAGATAGAGTTTCAGTTTTAAGGAGTATTCTTTGAGAAGTAATAAGTATTTATAAAATTGAAGAAGTAAAGAAGGAAAAGAAGATAGAGTTTCAGTTTTAAGGAGTATGTTTAGAGAAGTAATAAGTATTTAGGAAAGTGAAGAATCAAAGTAAGAAAAGAAGATAGAATTTCAGTATTAAGGAGTATGCTTTGAGAAGTAATAAGTATTTAGAAAAGTGAAGAATCAAAGTAAGAAAAGAAGATAGAATTTCAGTTTTGAGGAGTATGCTTTGAGAAGTAATAAGTATTTAGAAAAGTGAAGAAGTTAAGTAAGAAAAGAAGATAGAATTTCAGTAATAAGGAGTATGCTTTGTTAAGTAATAAGTATTTAGAAAAGTGAAGAAGTAAAGTAAGAAAAGAATATCTAATGATAAGTTTTCGTAGCAAGCACTAAAATATAAGTTAGAATATTCAAAATGTTAGTAATTATGTCACAATTACGTATCTGTATTCGGTTTGTCAAGATATGCTTGTAGATTAAAGTTAGCCTATAGAAAAGTGAAGAAGTTAAGTAAGAAAAGAAGATAGAGTTTCAGTTTTAAGGAGTATTCTTTGAGAAGTAATAAGTATTTATAAAATTGAAGAAGTAAAGAAGGAAAAGAAGATAGAGTTTCAGTTTTAAGGAGTATGTTTAGAGAAGTAATAAGTATTTAGGAAAGTGAAGAATCAAAGTAAGAAAAGAAGATAGAATTTCAGTATTAAGGAGTATGCTTTGAGAAGTAATAAGTATTTAGAAAAGTGAAGAATCAAAGTAAGAAAAGAAGATAGAATTTCAGTTTTGAGGAGTATGCTTTGAGAAGTAATAAGTATTTAGGAAAGTGAAGAATCAAAGTAAGAAAAGAAGATAGAATTTCAGTATTAAGGAGTATGCTTTGAGAAGTAATAAGTATTTAGGAAAGTGAAGAAGTAAAGTAAGAAAAGAATATCTAATGATAAGTTTTCGTAGCAAGCACTAAAATATAAGTTAGAATATTCAAAATGTTAGTAATTATGTCACAATTACGTATCTGTATTCGGTTTGTCAAGATATGCTTGTAGATTAAAGTTAGCCTATAGAAAAGTGAAGAAGTTAAGTAAGAAAAGAAGATAGAGTTTCAGTTTTAAGGAGTATTCTTTGAGAAGTAATAAGTATTTATAAAATTGAAGAAGTAAAGAAGGAAAAGAAGATAGAGTTTCAGTTTTAAGGAGTATGTTTAGAGAAGTAATAAGTATTTAGGAAAGTGAAGAATCAAAGTAAGAAAAGAAGATAGAATTTCAGTATTAAGGAGTATGCTTTGAGAAGTAATAAGTATTTAGAAAAGTGAAGAATCAAAGTAAGAAAAGAAGATAGAATTTCAGTTTTGAGGAGTATGCTTTGAGAAGTAATAAGTATTTAGAAAAGTGAAGAAGTTAAGTAAGAAAAGAAGATAGAATTTCAGTAATAAGGAGTATGCTTTGTTAAGTAATAAGTATTTAGAAAAGTGAAGAAGTAAAGTAAGAAAAGAATATCTAATGATAAGTTTTCGTAGCAAGCACTAAAATATAAGTTAGAATATTCAAAATGTTAGTAATTATGTCACAATTACGTATCTGTATTCGGTTTGTCAAGATATGCTTGTAGATTAAAGTTAGCCTATAGAAAAGTGAAGAAGTTAAGTAAGAAAAGAAGATAGAGTTTCAGTTTTAAGGAGTATTCTTTGAGAAGTAATAAGTATTTATAAAATTGAAGAAGTAAAGAAGGAAAAGAAGATAGAGTTTCAGTTTTAAGGAGTATGTTTAGAGAAGTAATAAGTATTTAGGAAAGTGAAGAATCAAAGTAAGAAAAGAAGATAGAATTTCAGTATTAAGGAGTATGCTTTGAGAAGTAATAAGTATTTAGAAAAGTGAAGAATCAAAGTAAGAAAAGAAGATAGAATTTCAGTTTTGAGGAGTATGCTTTGAGAAGTAATAAGTATTTAGGAAAGTGAAGAATCAAAGTAAGAAAAGAAGATAGAATTTCAGTATTAAGGAGTATGCTTTGAGAAGTAATAAGTATTTAGGAAAGTGAAGAAGTAAAGTAAGAAAAGAATATCTAATGATAAGTTTTCGTAGCAAGCACTAAAATATAAGTTAGAATATTCAAAATGTTAGTAATTATGTCACAATTACGTATCTGTATTCGGTTTGTCAAGATATGCTTGTAGATTAAAGTTAGCCTATAGAAAAGTGAAGAAGTTAAGTAAGAAAAGAAGATAGAGTTTCAGTTTTAAGGAGTATTCTTTGAGAAGTAATAAGTATTTATAAAATTGAAGAAGTAAAGAAGGAAAAGAAGATAGAGTTTCAGTTTTAAGGAGTATGTTTAGAGAAGTAATAAGTATTTAGGAAAGTGAAGAATCAAAGTAAGAAAAGAAGATAGAATTTCAGTATTAAGGAGTATGCTTTGAGAAGTAATAAGTATTTAGAAAAGTGAAGAATCAAAGTAAGAAAAGAAGATAGAATTTCAGTTTTGAGGAGTATGCTTTGAGAAGTAATAAGTATTTAGGAAAGTGAAGAATCAAAGTAAGAAAAGAAGATAGAATTTCAGTATTAAGGAGTATGCTTTGAGAAGTAATAAGTATTTAGGAAAGTGAAGAAGTAAAGTAAGAAAAGAATATCTAATGATAAGTTTTCGTAGCAAGCACTAAAATATAAGTTAGAATATTCAAAATGTTAGTAATTATGTCACAATTACGTATCTGTATTCGGTTTGTCAAGATATGCTTGTAGATTAAAGTTAGCCTATAGAAAAGTGAAGAAGTTAAGTAAGAAAAGAAGATAGAGTTTCAGTTTTAAGGAGTATTCTTTGAGAAGTAATAAGTATTTATAAAATTGAAGAAGTAAAGAAGGAAAAGAAGATAGAGTTTCAGTTTTAAGGAGTATGTTTAGAGAAGTAATAAGTATTTAGGAAAGTGAAGAATCAAAGTAAGAAAAGAAGATAGAATTTCAGTATTAAGGAGTATGCTTTGAGAAGTAATAAGTATTTAGAAAAGTGAAGAATCAAAGTAAGAAAAGAAGATAGAATTTCAGTTTTGAGGAGTATGCTTTGAGAAGTAATAAGTATTTAGAAAAGTGAAGAAGTTAAGTAAGAAAAGAAGATAGAATTTCAGTAATAAGGAGTATGCTTTGTTAAGTAATAAGTATTTAGAAAAGTGAAGAAGTAAAGTAAGAAAAGAATATCTAATGATAAGTTTTCGTAGCAAGCACTAAAATATAAGTTAGAATATTCAAAATGTTAGTAATTATGTCACAATTACGTATCTGTATTCGGTTTGTCAAGATATGCTTGTAGATTAAAGTTAGCCTATAGAAAAGTGAAGAAGTTAAGTAAGAAAAGAAGATAGAGTTTCAGTTTTAAGGAGTATTCTTTGAGAAGTAATAAGTATTTATAAAATTGAAGAAGTAAAGAAGGAAAAGAAGATAGAGTTTCAGTTTTAAGGAGTATGTTTAGAGAAGTAATAAGTATTTAGGAAAGTGAAGAATCAAAGTAAGAAAAGAAGATAGAATTTCAGTATTAAGGAGTATGCTTTGAGAAGTAATAAGTATTTAGAAAAGTGAAGAATCAAAGTAAGAAAAGAAGATAGAATTTCAGTTTTGAGGAGTATGCTTTGAGAAGTAATAAGTATTTAGGAAAGTGAAGAATCAAAGTAAGAAAAGAAGATAGAATTTCAGTATTAAGGAGTATGCTTTGAGAAGTAATAAGTATTTAGGAAAGTGAAGAAGTAAAGTAAGAAAAGAATATCTAATGATAAGTTTTCGTAGCAAGCACTAAAATATAAGTTAGAATATTCAAAATGTTAGTAATTATGTCACAATTACGTATCTGTATTCGGTTTGTCAAGATATGCTTGTAGATTAAAGTTAGCCTATAGAAAAGTGAAGAAGTTAAGTAAGAAAAGAAGATAGAGTTTCAGTTTTAAGGAGTATTCTTTGAGAAGTAATAAGTATTTATAAAATTGAAGAAGTAAAGAAGGAAAAGAAGATAGAGTTTCAGTTTTAAGGAGTATGTTTAGAGAAGTAATAAGTATTTAGGAAAGTGAAGAATCAAAGTAAGAAAAGAAGATAGAATTTCAGTATTAAGGAGTATGCTTTGAGAAGTAATAAGTATTTAGAAAAGTGAAGAATCAAAGTAAGAAAAGAAGATAGAATTTCAGTTTTGAGGAGTATGCTTTGAGAAGTAATAAGTATTTAGAAAAGTGAAGAAGTTAAGTAAGAAAAGAAGATAGAATTTCAGTAATAAGGAGTATGCTTTGTTAAGTAATAAGTATTTAGAAAAGTGAAGAAGTAAAGTAAGAAAAGAATATCTAATGATAAGTTTTCGTAGCAAGCACTAAAATATAAGTTAGAATATTCAAAATGTTAGTAATTATGTCACAATTACGTATCTGTATTCGGTTTGTCAAGATATGCTTGTAGATTAAAGTTAGCCTATAGAAAAGTGAAGAAGTTAAGTAAGAAAAGAAGATAGAGTTTCAGTTTTAAGGAGTATTCTTTGAGAAGTAATAAGTATTTATAAAATTGAAGAAGTAAAGAAGGAAAAGAAGATAGAGTTTCAGTTTTAAGGAGTATGTTTAGAGAAGTAATAAGTATTTAGGAAAGTGAAGAATCAAAGTAAGAAAAGAAGATAGAATTTCAGTATTAAGGAGTATGCTTTGAGAAGTAATAAGTATTTAGAAAAGTGAAGAATCAAAGTAAGAAAAGAAGATAGAATTTCAGTTTTGAGGAGTATGCTTTGAGAAGTAATAAGTATTTAGGAAAGTGAAGAATCAAAGTAAGAAAAGAAGATAGAATTTCAGTATTAAGGAGTATGCTTTGAGAAGTAATAAGTATTTAGGAAAGTGAAGAAGTAAAGTAAGAAAAGAATATCTAATGATAAGTTTTCGTAGCAAGCACTAAAATATAAGTTAGAATATTCAAAATGTTAGTAATTATGTCACAATTACGTATCTGTATTCGGTTTGTCAAGATATGCTTGTAGATTAAAGTTAGCCTATAGAAAAGTGAAGAAGTTAAGTAAGAAAAGAAGATAGAGTTTCAGTTTTAAGGAGTATTCTTTGAGAAGTAATAAGTATTTATAAAATTGAAGAAGTAAAGAAGGAAAAGAAGATAGAGTTTCAGTTTTAAGGAGTATGTTTAGAGAAGTAATAAGTATTTAGGAAAGTGAAGAATCAAAGTAAGAAAAGAAGATAGAATTTCAGTATTAAGGAGTATTCTTTGAGAAGTAATAAGTATTTATAAAATTGAAGAAGTAAAGAAGGAAAAGAAGATAGAGTTTCAGTTTTAAGGAGTATGTTTAGAGAAGTAATAAGTATTTAGGAAAGTGAAGAAGTTAAGTAAGAAAAGAAGATAGAATTTCAGTAATAAGGAGTATGCTTTGTTAAGTAATAAGTATTTAGAAAAGTGAAGAAGTAAAGTAAGAAAAGAATATCTAATGATAAGTTTTCGTAGCAAGCACTAAAATATAAGTTAGAATATTCAAAATGTTAGTAATTATGTCACAATTACGTATCTGTATTCGGTTTGTCAAGATATGCTTGTAGATTAAAGTTAGCCTATAGAAAAGTGAAGAAGTTAAGTAAGAAAAGAAGATAGAGTTTCAGTTTTAAGGAGTATTCTTTGAGAAGTAATAAGTATTTATAAAATTGAAGAAGTAAAGAAGGAAAAGAAGATAGAGTTTCAGTTTTAAGGAGTATGTTTAGAGAAGTAATAAGTATTTAGGAAAGTGAAGAATCAAAGTAAGAAAAGAAGATAGAATTTCAGTATTAAGGAGTATGCTTTGAGAAGTAATAAGTATTTAGAAAAGTGAAGAATCAAAGTAAGAAAAGAAGATAGAATTTCAGTTTTGAGGAGTATGCTTTGAGAAGTAATAAGTATTTAGAAAAGTGAAGAAGTTAAGTAAGAAAAGAAGATAGAATTTCAGTAATAAGGAGTATGCTTTGTTAAGTAATAAGTATTTAGAAAAGTGAAGAAGTAAAGTAAGAAAAGAATATCTAATGATAAGTTTTCGTAGCAAGCACTAAAATATAAGTTAGAATATTCAAAATGTTAGTAATTATGTCACAATTACGTATCTGTATTCGGTTTGTCAAGATATGCTTGTAGATTAAAGTTAGCCTATAGAAAAGTGAAGAAGTTAAGTAAGAAAAGAAGATAGAGTTTCAGTTTTAAGGAGTATTCTTTGAGAAGTAATAAGTATTTATAAAATTGAAGAAGTAAAGAAGGAAAAGAAGATAGAGTTTCAGTTTTAAGGAGTATGTTTAGAGAAGTAATAAGTATTTAGGAAAGTGAAGAATCAAAGTAAGAAAAGAAGATAGAATTTCAGTATTAAGGAGTATGCTTTGAGAAGTAATAAGTATTTAGAAAAGTGAAGAATCAAAGTAAGAAAAGAAGATAGAATTTCAGTTTTGAGGAGTATGCTTTGAGAAGTAATAAGTATTTAGGAAAGTGAAGAATCAAAGTAAGAAAAGAAGATAGAATTTCAGTATTAAGGAGTATGCTTTGAGAAGTAATAAGTATTTAGGAAAGTGAAGAAGTAAAGTAAGAAAAGAATATCTAATGATAAGTTTTCGTAGCAAGCACTAAAATATAAGTTAGAATATTCAAAATGTTAGTAATTATGTCACAATTACGTATCTGTATTCGGTTTGTCAAGATATGCTTGTAGATTAAAGTTAGCCTATAGAAAAGTGAAGAAGTTAAGTAAGAAAAGAAGATAGAGTTTCAGTTTTAAGGAGTATTCTTTGAGAAGTAATAAGTATTTATAAAATTGAAGAAGTAAAGAAGGAAAAGAAGATAGAGTTTCAGTTTTAAGGAGTATGTTTAGAGAAGTAATAAGTATTTAGGAAAGTGAAGAATCAAAGTAAGAAAAGAAGATAGAATTTCAGTATTAAGGAGTATGCTTTGAGAAGTAATAAGTATTTAGAAAAGTGAAGAATCAAAGTAAGAAAAGAAGATAGAATTTCAGTTTTGAGGAGTATGCTTTGAGAAGTAATAAGTATTTAGAAAAGTGAAGAAGTTAAGTAAGAAAAGAAGATAGAATTTCAGTAATAAGGAGTATGCTTTGTTAAGTAATAAGTATTTAGAAAAGTGAAGAAGTAAAGTAAGAAAAGAATATCTAATGATAAGTTTTCGTAGCAAGCACTAAAATATAAGTTAGAATATTCAAAATGTTAGTAATTATGTCACAATTACGTATCTGTATTCGGTTTGTCAAGATATGCTTGTAGATTAAAGTTAGCCTATAGAAAAGTGAAGAAGTTAAGTAAGAAAAGAAGATAGAGTTTCAGTTTTAAGGAGTATTCTTTGAGAAGTAATAAGTATTTATAAAATTGAAGAAGTAAAGAAGGAAAAGAAGATAGAGTTTCAGTTTTAAGGAGTATGTTTAGAGAAGTAATAAGTATTTAGGAAAGTGAAGAATCAAAGTAAGAAAAGAAGATAGAATTTCAGTATTAAGGAGTATGCTTTGAGAAGTAATAAGTATTTAGAAAAGTGAAGAATCAAAGTAAGAAAAGAAGATAGAATTTCAGTTTTGAGGAGTATGCTTTGAGAAGTAATAAGTATTTAGAAAAGTGAAGAAGTTAAGTAAGAAAAGAAGATAGAATTTCAGTAATAAGGAGTATGCTTTGTTAAGTAATAAGTATTTAGAAAAGTGAAGAAGTAAAGTAAGAAAAGAATATCTAATGATAAGTTTTCGTAGCAAGCACTAAAATATAAGTTAGAATATTCAAAATGTTAGTAATTATGTCACAATTACGTATCTGTATTCGGTTTGTCAAGATATGCTTGTAGATTAAAGTTAGCCTATAGAAAAGTGAAGAAGTTAAGTAAGAAAAGAAGATAGAGTTTCAGTTTTAAGGAGTATTCTTTGAGAAGTAATAAGTATTTATAAAATTGAAGAAGTAAAGAAGGAAAAGAAGATAGAGTTTCAGTTTTAAGGAGTATGTTTAGAGAAGTAATAAGTATTTAGGAAAGTGAAGAATCAAAGTAAGAAAAGAAGATAGAATTTCAGTATTAAGGAGTATGCTTTGAGAAGTAATAAGTATTTAGAAAAGTGAAGAATCAAAGTAAGAAAAGAAGATAGAATTTCAGTTTTGAGGAGTATGCTTTGAGAAGTAATAAGTATTTAGGAAAGTGAAGAATCAAAGTAAGAAAAGAAGATAGAATTTCAGTATTAAGGAGTATGCTTTGAGAAGTAATAAGTATTTAGGAAAGTGAAGAAGTAAAGTAAGAAAAGAATATCTAATGATAAGTTTTCGTAGCAAGCACTAAAATATAAGTTAGAATATTCAAAATGTTAGTAATTATGTCACAATTACGTATCTGTATTCGGTTTGTCAAGATATGCTTGTAGATTAAAGTTAGCCTATAGAAAAGTGAAGAAGTTAAGTAAGAAAAGAAGATAGAGTTTCAGTTTTAAGGAGTATTCTTTGAGAAGTAATAAGTATTTATAAAATTGAAGAAGTAAAGAAGGAAAAGAAGATAGAGTTTCAGTTTTAAGGAGTATGTTTAGAGAAGTAATAAGTATTTAGGAAAGTGAAGAATCAAAGTAAGAAAAGAAGATAGAATTTCAGTATTAAGGAGTATGCTTTGAGAAGTAATAAGTATTTAGAAAAGTGAAGAATCAAAGTAAGAAAAGAAGATAGAATTTCAGTTTTGAGGAGTATGCTTTGAGAAGTAATAAGTATTTAGAAAAGTGAAGAAGTTAAGTAAGAAAAGAAGATAGAATTTCAGTAATAAGGAGTATGCTTTGTTAAGTAATAAGTATTTAGAAAAGTGAAGAAGTAAAGTAAGAAAAGAATATCTAATGATAAGTTTTCGTAGCAAGCACTAAAATATAAGTTAGAATATTCAAAATGTTAGTAATTATGTCACAATTACGTATCTGTATTCGGTTTGTCAAGATATGCTTGTAGATTAAAGTTAGCCTATAGAAAAGTGAAGAAGTTAAGTAAGAAAAGAAGATAGAGTTTCAGTTTTAAGGAGTATTCTTTGAGAAGTAATAAGTATTTATAAAATTGAAGAAGTAAAGAAGGAAAAGAAGATAGAGTTTCAGTTTTAAGGAGTATGTTTAGAGAAGTAATAAGTATTTAGGAAAGTGAAGAAGTTAAGTAAGAAAAGAAGATAGAATTTCAGTAATAAGGAGTATGCTTTGTTAAGTAATAAGTATTTAGAAAAGTGAAGAAGTAAAGTAAGAAAAGAATATCTAATGATAAGTTTTCGTAGCAAGCACTAAAATATAAGTTAGAATATTCAAAATGTTAGTAATTATGTCACAATTACGTATCTGTATTCGGTTTGTCAAGATATGCTTGTAGATTAAAGTTAGCCTATAGAAAAGTGAAGAAGTTAAGTAAGAAAAGAAGATAGAGTTTCAGTTTTAAGGAGTATTCTTTGAGAAGTAATAAGTATTTATAAAATTGAAGAAGTAAAGAAGGAAAAGAAGATAGAGTTTCAGTTTTAAGGAGTATGTTTAGAGAAGTAATAAGTATTTAGGAAAGTGAAGAATCAAAGTAAGAAAAGAAGATAGAATTTCAGTATTAAGGAGTATGCTTTGAGAAGTAATAAGTATTTAGAAAAGTGAAGAATCAAAGTAAGAAAAGAAGATAGAATTTCAGTTTTGAGGAGTATGCTTTGAGAAGTAATAAGTATTTAGAAAAGTGAAGAAGTTAAGTAAGAAAAGAAGATAGAATTTCAGTAATAAGGAGTATGCTTTGTTAAGTAATAAGTATTTAGAAAAGTGAAGAAGTAAAGTAAGAAAAGAATATCTAATGATAAGTTTTCGTAGCAAGCACTAAAATATAAGTTAGAATATTCAAAATGTTAGTAATTATGTCACAATTACGTATCTGTATTCGGTTTGTCAAGATATGCTTGTAGATTAAAGTTAGCCTATAGAAAAGTGAAGAAGTTAAGTAAGAAAAGAAGATAGAGTTTCAGTTTTAAGGAGTATTCTTTGAGAAGTAATAAGTATTTATAAAATTGAAGAAGTAAAGAAGGAAAAGAAGATAGAGTTTCAGTTTTAAGGAGTATGTTTAGAGAAGTAATAAGTATTTAGGAAAGTGAAGAATCAAAGTAAGAAAAGAAGATAGAATTTCAGTATTAAGGAGTATGCTTTGAGAAGTAATAAGTATTTAGAAAAGTGAAGAATCAAAGTAAGAAAAGAAGATAGAATTTCAGTTTTGAGGAGTATGCTTTGAGAAGTAATAAGTATTTAGAAAAGTGAAGAAGTTAAGTAAGAAAAGAAGATAGAATTTCAGTAATAAGGAGTATGCTTTGTTAAGTAATAAGTATTTAGAAAAGTGAAGAAGTAAAGTAAGAAAAGAATATCTAATGATAAGTTTTCGTAGCAAGCACTAAAATATAAGTTAGAATATTCAAAATGTTAGTAATTATGTCACAATTACGTATCTGTATTCGGTTTGTCAAGATATGCTTGTAGATTAAAGTTAGCCTATAGAAAAGTGAAGAAGTTAAGTAAGAAAAGAAGATAGAGTTTCAGTTTTAAGGAGTATTCTTTGAGAAGTAATAAGTATTTATAAAATTGAAGAAGTAAAGAAGGAAAAGAAGATAGAGTTTCAGTTTTAAGGAGTATGTTTAGAGAAGTAATAAGTATTTAGGAAAGTGAAGAATCAAAGTAAGAAAAGAAGATAGAATTTCAGTATTAAGGAGTATGCTTTGAGAAGTAATAAGTATTTAGAAAAGTGAAGAATCAAAGTAAGAAAAGAAGATAGAATTTCAGTTTTGAGGAGTATGCTTTGAGAAGTAATAAGTATTTAGGAAAGTGAAGAATCAAAGTAAGAAAAGAAGATAGAATTTCAGTATTAAGGAGTATGCTTTGAGAAGTAATAAGTATTTAGGAAAGTGAAGAAGTAAAGTAAGAAAAGAATATCTAATGATAAGTTTTCGTAGCAAGCACTAAAATATAAGTTAGAATATTCAAAATGTTAGTAATTATGTCACAATTACGTATCTGTATTCGGTTTGTCAAGATATGCTTGTAGATTAAAGTTAGCCTATAGAAAAGTGAAGAAGTTAAGTAAGAAAAGAAGATAGAGTTTCAGTTTTAAGGAGTATTCTTTGAGAAGTAATAAGTATTTATAAAATTGAAGAAGTAAAGAAGGAAAAGAAGATAGAGTTTCAGTTTTAAGGAGTATGTTTAGAGAAGTAATAAGTATTTAGGAAAGTGAAGAATCAAAGTAAGAAAAGAAGATAGAATTTCAGTATTAAGGAGTATGCTTTGAGAAGTAATAAGTATTTAGAAAAGTGAAGAATCAAAGTAAGAAAAGAAGATAGAATTTCAGTTTTGAGGAGTATGCTTTGAGAAGTAATAAGTATTTAGAAAAGTGAAGAAGTTAAGTAAGAAAAGAAGATAGAATTTCAGTAATAAGGAGTATGCTTTGTTAAGTAATAAGTATTTAGAAAAGTGAAGAAGTAAAGTAAGAAAAGAATATCTAATGATAAGTTTTCGTAGCAAGCACTAAAATATAAGTTAGAATATTCAAAATGTTAGTAATTATGTCACAATTACGTATCTGTATTCGGTTTGTCAAGATATGCTTGTAGATTAAAGTTAGCCTATAGAAAAGTGAAGAAGTTAAGTAAGAAAAGAAGATAGAGTTTCAGTTTTAAGGAGTATTCTTTGAGAAGTAATAAGTATTTATAAAATTGAAGAAGTAAAGAAGGAAAAGAAGATAGAGTTTCAGTTTTAAGGAGTATGTTTAGAGAAGTAATAAGTATTTAGGAAAGTGAAGAATCAAAGTAAGAAAAGAAGATAGAATTTCAGTATTAAGGAGTATGCTTTGAGAAGTAATAAGTATTTAGAAAAGTGAAGAATCAAAGTAAGAAAAGAAGATAGAATTTCAGTTTTGAGGAGTATGCTTTGAGAAGTAATAAGTATTTAGAAAAGTGAAGAAGTTAAGTAAGAAAAGAAGATAGAATTTCAGTAATAAGGAGTATGCTTTGTTAAGTAATAAGTATTTAGAAAAGTGAAGAAGTAAAGTAAGAAAAGAATATCTAATGATAAGTTTTCGTAGCAAGCACTAAAATATAAGTTAGAATATTCAAAATGTTAGTAATTATGTCACAATTACGTATCTGTATTCGGTTTGTCAAGATATGCTTGTAGATTAAAGTTAGCCTATAGAAAAGTGAAGAAGTTAAGTAAGAAAAGAAGATAGAGTTTCAGTTTTAAGGAGTATTCTTTGAGAAGTAATAAGTATTTATAAAATTGAAGAAGTAAAGAAGGAAAAGAAGATAGAGTTTCAGTTTTAAGGAGTATGTTTAGAGAAGTAATAAGTATTTAGGAAAGTGAAGAATCAAAGTAAGAAAAGAAGATAGAATTTCAGTATTAAGGAGTATGCTTTGAGAAGTAATAAGTATTTAGAAAAGTGAAGAATCAAAGTAAGAAAAGAAGATAGAATTTCAGTTTTGAGGAGTATGCTTTGAGAAGTAATAAGTATTTAGAAAAGTGAAGAATCAAAGTAAGAAAAGAAGATAGAATTTCAGTATTAAGGAGTATGCTTTGAGAAGTAATAAGTATTTAGGAAAGTGAAGAAGTAAAGTAAGAAAAGAATATCTAATGATAAGTTTTCGTAGCAAGCACTAAAATATAAGTTAGAATATTCAAAATGTTAGTAATTATGTCACAATTACGTATCTGTATTCGGTTTGTCAAGATATGCTTGTAGATTAAAGTTAGCCTATAGAAAAGTGAAGAAGTTAAGTAAGAAAAGAAGATAGAGTTTCAGTTTTAAGGAGTATTCTTTGAGAAGTAATAAGTATTTATAAAATTGAAGAAGTAAAGAAGGAAAAGAAGATAGAGTTTCAGTTTTAAGGAGTATGTTTAGAGAAGTAATAAGTATTTAGGAAAGTGAAGAATCAAAGTAAGAAAAGAAGATAGAATTTCAGTATTAAGGAGTATGCTTTGAGAAGTAATAAGTATTTAGAAAAGTGAAGAATCAAAGTAAGAAAAGAAGATAGAATTTCAGTTTTGAGGAGTATGCTTTGAGAAGTAATAAGTATTTAGAAAAGTGAAGAAGTTAAGTAAGAAAAGAAGATAGAATTTCAGTAATAAGGAGTATGCTTTGTTAAGTAATAAGTATTTAGAAAAGTGAAGAAGTAAAGTAAGAAAAGAATATCTAATGATAAGTTTTCGTAGCAAGCACTAAAATATAAGTTAGAATATTCAAAATGTTAGTAATTATGTCACAATTACGTATCTGTATTCGGTTTGTCAAGATATGCTTGTAGATTAAAGTTAGCCTATAGAAAAGTGAAGAAGTTAAGTAAGAAAAGAAGATAGAGTTTCAGTTTTAAGGAGTATTCTTTGAGAAGTAATAAGTATTTATAAAATTGAAGAAGTAAAGAAGGAAAAGAAGATAGAGTTTCAGTTTTAAGGAGTATGTTTAGAGAAGTAATAAGTATTTAGGAAAGTGAAGAAGTTAAGTAAGAAAAGAAGATAGAATTTCAGTAATAAGGAGTATGCTTTGTTAAGTAATAAGTATTTAGAAAAGTGAAGAAGTAAAGTAAGAAAAGAATATCTAATGATAAGTTTTCGTAGCAAGCACTAAAATATAAGTTAGAATATTCAAAATGTTAGTAATTATGTCACAATTACGTATCTGTATTCGGTTTGTCAAGATATGCTTGTAGATTAAAGTTAGCCTATAGAAAAGTGAAGAAGTTAAGTAAGAAAAGAAGATAGAGTTTCAGTTTTAAGGAGTATTCTTTGAGAAGTAATAAGTATTTATAAAATTGAAGAAGTAAAGAAGGAAAAGAAGATAGAGTTTCAGTTTTAAGGAGTATGTTTAGAGAAGTAATAAGTATTTAGGAAAGTGAAGAATCAAAGTAAGAAAAGAAGATAGAATTTCAGTATTAAGGAGTATGCTTTGAGAAGTAATAAGTATTTAGAAAAGTGAAGAATCAAAGTAAGAAAAGAAGATAGAATTTCAGTTTTGAGGAGTATGCTTTGAGAAGTAATAAGTATTTAGAAAAGTGAAGAAGTTAAGTAAGAAAAGAAGATAGAATTTCAGTAATAAGGAGTATGCTTTGTTAAGTAATAAGTATTTAGAAAAGTGAAGAAGTAAAGTAAGAAAAGAATATCTAATGATAAGTTTTCGTAGCAAGCACTAAAATATAAGTTAGAATATTCAAAATGTTAGTAATTATGTCACAATTACGTATCTGTATTCGGTTTGTCAAGATATGCTTGTAGATTAAAGTTAGCCTATAGAAAAGTGAAGAAGTTAAGTAAGAAAAGAAGATAGAGTTTCAGTTTTAAGGAGTATTCTTTGAGAAGTAATAAGTATTTATAAAATTGAAGAAGTAAAGAAGGAAAAGAAGATAGAGTTTCAGTTTTAAGGAGTATGTTTAGAGAAGTAATAAGTATTTAGGAAAGTGAAGAATCAAAGTAAGAAAAGAAGATAGAATTTCAGTATTAAGGAGTATGCTTTGAGAAGTAATAAGTATTTAGAAAAGTGAAGAATCAAAGTAAGAAAAGAAGATAGAATTTCAGTTTTGAGGAGTATGCTTTGAGAAGTAATAAGTATTTAGGAAAGTGAAGAATCAAAGTAAGAAAAGAAGATAGAATTTCAGTATTAAGGAGTATGCTTTGAGAAGTAATAAGTATTTAGGAAAGTGAAGAAGTAAAGTAAGAAAAGAATATCTAATGATAAGTTTTCGTAGCAAGCACTAAAATATAAGTTAGAATATTCAAAATGTTAGTAATTATGTCACAATTACGTATCTGTATTCGGTTTGTCAAGATATGCTTGTAGATTAAAGTTAGCCTATAGAAAAGTGAAGAAGTTAAGTAAGAAAAGAAGATAGAGTTTCAGTTTTAAGGAGTATTCTTTGAGAAGTAATAAGTATTTATAAAATTGAAGAAGTAAAGAAGGAAAAGAAGATAGAGTTTCAGTTTTAAGGGAGTATGTTTAGAGAAGTAATAAGTATTTAGGAAAGTGAAGAATCAAAGTAAGAAAAGAAGATAGAATTTCAGTATTAAGGAGTATTCTTTGAGAAGTAATAAGTATTTATAAAATTGAAGAAGTAAAGAAGGAAAAGAAGATAGAGTTTCAGTTTTAAGGAGTATGTTTAGAGAAGTAATAAGTATTTAGGAAAGTGAAGAAGTTAAGTAAGAAAAGAAGATAGAATTTCAGTAATAAGGAGTATGCTTTGTTAAGTAATAAGTATTTAGAAAAGTGAAGAAGTAAAGTAAGAAAAGAATATCTAATGATAAGTTTTCGTAGCAAGCACTAAAATATAAGTTAGAATATTCAAAATGTTAGTAATTATGTCACAATTACGTATCTGTATTCGGTTTGTCAAGATATGCTTGTAGATTAAAGTTAGCCTATAGAAAAGTGAAGAAGTTAAGTAAGAAAAGAAGATAGAGTTTCAGTTTTAAGGAGTATTCTTTGAGAAGTAATAAGTATTTATAAAATTGAAGAAGTAAAGAAGGAAAAGAAGATAGAGTTTCAGTTTTAAGGAGTATGTTTAGAGAAGTAATAAGTATTTAGGAAAGTGAAGAATCAAAGTAAGAAAAGAAGATAGAATTTCAGTATTAAGGAGTATGCTTTGAGAAGTAATAAGTATTTAGAAAAGTGAAGAATCAAAGTAAGAAAAGAAGATAGAATTTCAGTTTTGAGGAGTATGCTTTGAGAAGTAATAAGTATTTAGAAAAGTGAAGAAGTTAAGTAAGAAAAGAAGATAGAATTTCAGTAATAAGGAGTATGGCTTTGTTAAGTAATAAGTATTTTAGAAAAGTGAAGAAGTAAAGTAAGAAAAGAATATCTAATGATAAGTTTTCGTAGCAAGCACTAAAATATAAGTTAGAATATTCAAAATGTTAGTAATTATGTCACAATTACGTATCTGTATTCGGTTTGTCAAGATATGCTTGTAGATTAAAGTTAGCCTATAGAAAAGTGAAGAAGTTAAGTAAGAAAAGAAGATAGAGTTTCAGTTTTAAGGAGTATTCTTTGAGAAGTAATAAGTATTTATAAAATTGAAGAAGTAAAGAAGGAAAAGAAGATAGAGTTTCAGTTTTAAGGAGTATGTTTAGAGAAGTAATAAGTATTTAGGAAAGTGAAGAATCAAAGTAAGAAAAGAAGATAGAATTTCAGTATTAAGGAGTATGCTTTGAGAAGTAATAAGTATTTAGAAAAGTGAAGAATCAAAGTAAGAAAAGAAGATAGAATTTCAGTTTTGAGGAGTATGCTTTGAGAAGTAATAAGTATTTAGGAAAGTGAAGAATCAAAGTAAGAAAAGAAGATAGAATTTCAGTATTAAGGAGTATGCTTTGAGAAGTAATAAGTATTTAGGAAAGTGAAGAAGTAAAGTAAGAAAAGAATATCTAATGATAAGTTTTCGTAGCAAGCACTAAAATATAAGTTAGAATATTCAAAATGTTAGTAATTATGTCACAATTACGTATCTGTATTCGGTTTGTCAAGATATGCTTGTAGATTAAAGTTAGCCTATAGAAAAGTGAAGAAGTTAAGTAAGAAAAGAAGATAGAGTTTCAGTTTTAAGGAGTATTCTTTGAGAAGTAATAAGTATTATAAAATTGAAGAAGTAAAGAAGGAAAAGAAGATAGAGTTTCAGTTTTAAGGAGTATGTTTAGAGAAGTAATAAGTATTTAGGAAAGTGAAGAATCAAAGTAAGAAAAGAAGATAGAATTTCAGTATTAAGGAGTATGCTTTGAGAAGTAATAAGTATTTAGAAAAGTGAAGAATCAAAGTAAGAAAAGAAGATAGAATTTCAGTTTTGAGGAGTATGCTTTGAGAAGTAATAAGTATTTAGAAAAGTGAAGAAGTTAAGTAAGAAAAGAAGATAGAATTTCAGTAATAAGGAGTATGCTTTGTTAAGTAATAAGTATTTAGAAAAGTGAAGAAGTAAAGTAAGAAAAGAATATCTAATGATAAGTTTTCGTAGCAAGCACTAAAATATAAGTTAGAATATTCAAAATGTTAGTAATTATGTCACAATTACGTATCTGTATTCGGTTTGTCAAGATATGCTTGTAGATTAAAGTTAGCCTATAGAAAAGTGAAGAAGTTAAGTAAGAAAAGAAGATAGAGTTTCAGTTTTAAGGAGTATTCTTTGAGAAGTAATAAGTATTTATAAAATTGAAGAAGTAAAGAAGGAAAGAAGATAGAGTTTCAGTTTTAAGGAGTATGTTTAGAGAAGTAATAAGTATTTAGGAAAGTGAAGAAGTTAAGTAAGAAAAGAAGATAGAATTCAGTAATAAGGAGTATGCTTTGTTAAGTAATAAGTATTTAGAAAAGTGAAGAAGTAAAGTAAGAAAAGAATATCTAATGATAAGTTTTCGTAGCAAGCACTAAAATATAAGTTAGAATATTCAAAATGTTAGTAATTATGTCACAATTACGTATCTGTATTCGGTTTGTCAAGATATGCTTGTAGATTAAAGTTAGCCTATAGAAAAGTGAAGAAGTTAAGTAAGAAAAGAAGATAGAGTTTCAGTTTTAAGGAGTATTCTTTGAGAAGTAATAAGTATTTATAAAATTGAAGAAGTAAAGAAGGAAAAGAAGATAGAGTTTCAGTTTTAAGGAGTATGTTTAGAGAAGTAATAAGTATTTAGGAAAGTGAAGAATCAAAGTAAGAAAAGAAGATAGAATTTCAGTATTAAGGAGTATGCTTTGAGAAGTAATAAGTATTTAGAAAAGTGAAGAATCAAAGTAAGAAAAGAAGATAGAATTTCAGTTTTGAGGAGTATGCTTTGAGAAGTAATAAGTATTTAGAAAAGTGAAGAAGTTAAGTAAGAAAAGAAGATAGAATTTCAGTAATAAGGAGTATGCTTTGTTAAGTAATAAGTATTTAGAAAAGTGAAGAAGTAAAGTAAGAAAAGAATATCTAATGATAAGTTTTCGTAGCAAGCACTAAAATATAAGTTAGAATATTCAAAATGTTAGTAATTATGTCACAATTACGTATCTGTATTCGGTTTGTCAAGATATGCTTGTAGATTAAAGTTAGCCTATAGAAAAGTGAAGAAGTTAAGTAAGAAAAGAAGATAGAGTTTCAGTTTTAAGGAGTATTCTTTGAGAAGTAATAAGTATTTATAAAATTGAAGAAGTAAAGAAGGAAAAGAAGATAGAGTTTCAGTTTTAAGGAGTATGTTTAGAGAAGTAATAAGTATTTAGGAAAGTGAAGAATCAAAGTAAGAAAAGAAGATAGAATTTCAGTATTAAGGAGTATGCTTTGAGAAGTAATAAGTATTTAGAAAAGTGAAGAATCAAAGTAAGAAAAGAAGATAGAATTTCAGTTTTGAGGAGTATGCTTTGAGAAGTAATAAGTATTTAGAAAAGTGAAGAAGTTAAGTAAGAAAAGAAGATAGAATTTCAGTAATAAGGAGTATGCTTTGTTAAGTAATAAGTATTTAGAAAAGTGAAGAAGTAAAGTAAGAAAAGAATATCTAATGATAAGTTTTCGTAGCAAGCACTAAAATATAAGTTAGAATATTCAAAATGTTAGTAATTATGTCACAATTACGTATCTGTATTCGGTTTGTCAAGATATGCTTGTAGATTAAAGTTAGCCTATAGAAAAGTGAAGAAGTTAAGTAAGAAAAGAAGATAGAGTTTCAGTTTTAAGGAGTATTCTTTGAGAAGTAATAAGTATTTATAAAATTGAAGAAGTAAAGAAGGAAAAGAAGATAGAGTTTCAGTTTTAAGGAGTATGTTTAGAGAAGTAATAAGTATTTAGGAAAGTGAAGAATCAAAGTAAGAAAAGAAGATAGAATTTCAGTATTAAGGAGTATGCTTTGAGAAGTAATAAGTATTTAGAAAAGTGAAGAATCAAAGTAAGAAAAGAAGATAGAATTTCAGTTTTGAGGAGTATGCTTTGAGAAGTAATAAGTATTTAGGAAAGTGAAGAATCAAAGTAAGAAAAGAAGATAGAATTTCAGTATTAAGGAGTATGCTTTGAGAAGTAATAAGTATTTAGGAAAGTGAAGAAGTAAAGTAAGAAAAGAATATCTAATGATAAGTTTTCGTAGCAAGCACTAAAATATAAGTTAGAATATTCAAAATGTTAGTAATTATGTCACAATTACGTATCTGTATTCGGTTTGTCAAGATATGCTTGTAGATTAAAGTTAGCCTATAGAAAAGTGAAGAAGTTAAGTAAGAAAAGAAGATAGAGTTTCAGTTTTAAGGAGTATTCTTTGAGAAGTAATAAGTATTTATAAAATTGAAGAAGTAAAGAAGGAAAAGAAGATAGAGTTTCAGTTTTAAGGAGTATGTTTAGAGAAGTAATAAGTATTTAGGAAAGTGAAGAATCAAAGTAAGAAAAGAAGATAGAATTTCAGTATTAAGGAGTATGCTTTGAGAAGTAATAAGTATTTAGAAAAGTGAAGAATCAAAGTAAGAAAAGAAGATAGAATTTCAGTTTTGAGGAGTATGCTTTGAGAAGTAATAAGTATTTAGAAAAGTGAAGAAGTTAAGTAAGAAAAGAAGATAGAATTTCAGTAATAAGGAGTATGCTTTGTTAAGTAATAAGTATTTAGAAAAGTGAAGAAGTAAAGTAAGAAAAGAATATCTAATGATAAGTTTTCGTAGCAAGCACTAAAATATAAGTTAGAATATTCAAAATGTTAGTAATTATGTCACAATTACGTATCTGTATTCGGTTTGTCAAGATATGCTTGTAGATTAAAGTTAGCCTATAGAAAAGTGAAGAAGTTAAGTAAGAAAAGAAGATAGAGTTTCAGTTTTAAGGAGTATTCTTTGAGAAGTAATAAGTATTTATAAAATAGAAGAAGTAAAGAAGGAAAAGAAGATAGAGTTTCAGTTTTAAGGAGTATGTTTAGAGAAGTAATAAGTATTTAGGAAAGTGAAGAATCAAAGTAAGAAAAGAAGATAGAATTTCAGTATTAAGGAGTATGCTTTGAGAAGTAATAAGTATTTAGAAAAGTGAAGAATCAAAGTAAGAAAAGAAGATAGAATTTCAGTTTTGAGGAGTATGCTTTGAGAAGTAATAAGTATTTAGAAAAGTGAAGAAGTTAAGTAAGAAAAGAAGATAGAATTTCAGTAATAAGGAGTATGCTTTGTTAAGTAATAAGTATTTAGAAAAGTGAAGAAGTAAAGTAAGAAAAGAATATCTAATGATAAGTTTTCGTAGCAAGCACTAAAATATAAGTTAGAATATTCAAAATGTTAGTAATTATGTCACAATTACGTATCTGTATTCGGTTTGTCAAGATATGCTTGTAGATTAAAGTTAGCCTATAGAA
>CAMPDV010007766.1:0-22982 GCA_946699065.1 Loxodes magnus
TGTTTCTTCTCTGTTTATCCAAATATTTCTTGCATCTCTTGTATGTGTGGAATCCTGATTTGTACAGGTAGCACAACTTGACGATTCTTCTGGGAGGAGTTATCTCTATGGGTTTTATGTTCTCTAGTTCCATTTTATTTTCAGCTAAGGTTTAAGGTTAAATTATTTTTTCTCCCAAAAGTTTCACTTCGATTTCCTGTTTCATTAATCATTCTTTATTGTTTTAACTTTACTATAATAATTTTTGGTTTTCTTTCTTTAATATTAAGCTTCTTCTTATATGTTACGGATAGATTTCATAAGTTATTTTATTATTAGCTATTCATCATTTTTCTATTTCTAAATCATTTTTAGTTATCACTTTTCATGTAGTTGCTTGATCGTGGCTATGGCAGTAAAAAATCTCGCTTGCTTTAGTCAGTTTCTGTTTATTTAATTTCTTATTAAATTTAAGATTATTTTTATTTTTCAAAATTAAGGGGTTAAAGAGCCAAGAAAATTATTATTTTATTAAAGAAGACATGGTAGAAGAAGAATTAGAAGTCTCTGAATTTCTTTCCTTTTTCTATGGGGCTGGAAAAAATCCTCCTTGAGACCTTCTGCCCTTTTATATATTAATTTTTATAAAGATCTTGTTTTCTATCTTTTCTAATCTTTTAATTATATTCTGATCTTAAACCTCTAATACTGATATTTCATTATTTTTAATTTAAGTTATGGTTTTTCTGATTCAATTATTTGATTATTATGTAATTTTGATTTAGATTATCATAAATTATTCTTCTGTTATTAATTAATTTTATATTATTTATTTTCTTAAAATCGTTAATTCATTATACTGAAAATCAATATTACTTATAATTCTTTTATTTATACGCTTTGGTTATATATGGTTTCGTCATATCGGGAAATTTATTTAATTTGTTCGATTTAGCTTAAGGCTTTTAATATAAATCATTTTTTATTCTTCTACTTGTTACTTTCCAACCGCTATTTGCCTTTGGAAGTAAAGTTGGATTTTAATTAGTCATCTACTTTTATTTTTCTTTGTCCGCCTTTCTTTTGGTTTTTCTATTTTAGTTTCTAGAAAGGATAATCGTCTATTCCGTTTTTACTACTAAATTTTTTATATTTGATAGTCCTTTATGTTATTAAGGTGATTGTATGATTAAATTAGATAGGTATTGTTATTGAACTAGATATGAATTGAGAGAGATGCATTATTTGTAGAGGGTATTTAATATAATAATTAGAAGTTTGATTTAATAGCTTATTAATAAATAGTTTGATAATATGAGTTTAACTAAATATTTTTGGTAAATCTAAAGTTTAAAGTGTTTAAATAAAGAAAATTATAATCTTAAAGATAGAAGATGGAATAGCAGCAAAATGCTTTAATGAAGTAAGAAATACTGCCTGGATAAGGTAATTTAAAGATAATTTATAATAATGGAGAAATATTTTAAGCAAATTTTATAAATGGAAAAAGATAAGCAAAAGGAAAACTCAGCTATCAAAATGGAGATTTTTATGAAGGAGACTGAAATTAAGACAAAAGAAATGGAAATGGCCTTTTAAACTAAAAAAATGGAGATATTTATGAAGGTGAGTGAAAAGATGATAAAAGGAATGGCTAAGGAATATAAACATTTAAAAACGGAAATTCTTATGAAGGATAATGAGTAAATGATAAAAAATAAGGAATTGGAACGTACACTTGAATTATCAGTTAATGAGGAGGTGAAAAGTATATAGGTGATTGATTTGATGATAAAATGAACGGTAAAGGAATTCTCTATAAAGCAAATGGAGATATTTACGAAGGTGATTTTAAAGATGGAAAAGCTTACGGTAATGGAATATACAAATGAATAGAAGGAAAAGTTTATGAAGGTGAATGAAAAGATGACAAAATAAATGGAAAAGGAATTATAAAAACTACTAATGGATCTCAATATGATGGGGAATGAGTAAATGGAAAAAAATAAGGAAAGGGTACTCATATATGACGAGAAGGTTAACTTGCAGGAAGCAAATACATAGGTGATTGATTTGATGATAAAATGAACGGTAAAGGAATTCTCTATAAAGCAAATGGAGATATTTATATGGGAGATTGATAAAATGATAAATTATGTGGAAAATGTATCATGAAAACTTTAAATGGGAGAAATATATGATGGATAATGATAAACGGATTAAGGTAGGGGCGGAACATTTACTTGAGGAAAAGGCTAATTTGAAGGCTATAAATATGTAGGAGATTAAATTTAGATAAAATGAACGGTAAAGGAATTCTCTATAAAGCAAATGGAGATATTTACGAAGGTGATTTTAAAGATGGAAAAGCTTACGGTAATGGAATATACAATGAATAGAAGGAAAAGTTTATGAAGGTGAATGAAAAGATGACAAAATAAATGGAAAAGGAATTATAAAAACTACTAATGGATCTCAATATGATGGGGAATGAGTAAATGGAAAAAAATAAGGAAAGGGTACTCATATATGACGAGAAGGTTAACTTGCAGGAAGCAAATATATAGGTGATTGATTTGATGATAAAATGAACGGTAAAGGAATTCTCTATAAAGCAAATGGAAATATTTATGAAGGCGATTTTAAAGATGGAAAATGACACGGTATTGGAATATATAAATGAAAAAACGGAGATTTTTATTAAGGTGAGTGAAATGAAGATAAAAGACATGGCTAAGGAATTCATTCACTTAAGAATGGAAATACATATGAAGGTCAATGAGTAAATGATAAAAGATAAGGAAAAGGAACGTTTACTAGGATTATTAGTTAATGAGAGGCAGAAAAATATATTGGGGATTGATAACATGACAGTGCAAATGGAAAAGGTATTCTTTATAAAGCAAATGGAGATACTTACGAAGGAGATTTTAAAGATGGGAAAATACATGGTAATGGAATATACAAATGAATAGATGAAAATATTTATGAAGGTCAGTGATAGTAAGGTAAAAGATATGGATAAGGTGCTTTTAAATGAGGAAAAGGTAAACACGAAGGAAATAAATATGTAGGAGATTGATATGAAGATAGAATAAATGGTAAAGGAAAATTATATTTACTTAATGGAGATAATTACGAAGGAGACTTTAAAGATGATTTGAAGCATGGCAAAGGAATTTACCGTTTCTTTAACGGTAATGTTTATGAAGGAGATTGATATGAAGATAAAAAACATGGATATGGAATATTAAAATTAAACAATGGAGATATATTTGAAGGATAATGAATAAATGATAAAAAATAAGGAAAAGGAACTTATATTTGAGATGGATAATGAATTGGAGAAAAATATGTTGGCGAATGATAAGATAATTAACAACATGGAAAAGGAGTTTACTATTATTCAACTGGAGATATTTTCGAAGGATAGTGAATAGATGGAAATAAATAGGGTTATGGAGTACTAAAGTTATAAAATGGAGAATTATATGAAGGAGTTTGGGAAAATGATTAAGTTTAATAAGTATAGAGTCTTATGAACTAAAAAATGAATATGATATAGCAAAAGGTAGATATTTCAATTTAAAAGCAGAAAAAAGAGGTATAAGCATATGAAGATATTTCGTCTTAAAGTATAAAATGTAGCTAATGTTAAGGAGAATTTAATTTATCATAAGTTAAAACTTTGAGTTGTAATCATCAATTTTGCATTACATGTTTAAAAGGTTGAATAGAATTATTAATAGATCAAGGGAAGTTTAAAAATGAAGATATAGTATGCTTAAAATGTTCTGCATCTATAGTAAAAGGAGTAGAAAAAAGAAATATTGATATAATTTGAGAAATAGTAAGTAAAGAGTATTAAGTAAAGCTTAATAATCTAAGAGTAAGTTAGGTTTCTGATTTAGTGTAATGTTTCTTATGTAGACACTGTCCATAAATGAATTGTTAGGCTTTATTTTAGTTACCTAAACTAACTAATAATATCAAATGCAAAGAATGTCAAGCTAATATTTGCTCAGTGTGTCTGTAACTGAAACATTCAGGAAATTGCCAAGATGAAAACATTATAAAAGTAACAATTATTTAATAAATACAGGCAAGAGAAGTTGTAAGAAGTGTAGGAGTTGATATAAGAAAATGTCCCTATTGTGGATAATATGCAGCAAAAGATTGACAATACTAATATGTTGTATGTGATTGATGCCATAAATATTGAACTTTTTGTTGTGAATAGAAAGTTAGCGTAAGTATTAATGCAGCCAATATTAGCACATGGAAATAATTATCATGCTTTAGGATGCTTGCAAAAAGTCGACAATAGTGGAACCGATAGAGTAGAAAACAGTTGTGAAGAATGTTAGTTAATAGGGAAACTGTGTTCCTTGCCAGGAGAAATAAATCCAGATCTATTATCTTACAACAAAGTAATAGAAATGGAGATAAATAAGAGAAAGAACTTAGCATGAACTAATCAACTTAAAATTAAATATCTTTTTTTCTAATTTTTCATATACAAAATTAATTTCTATCTTATCATATTTTATGCTTCCTAAATTTTTAATTTTTTAATACTTTCAATAGAAATTATAACTTCAATTTTCTTTTATTTTGGAGATTTTTTCATTAAAATTGCTTTTAAAATATTAGTTTCTCAACTTTTTCTTTGAAGACAGTTTTATCCAAAGATATAAATTTCTTTAAACAATGAATCAATTGTAATTAAGTAAACTACACTTTTTTCAGTTTTAAATTAATTAGATTGTATATTAGGATCAAAAATTAAAAAAATATACTAATTGAAATATGTTTAATTGTCTATCTAGTTAATAGTATTCATAAAATGAGGCTAAACTTTAGTGTTTTTCATATAAATTAAAATGAATTAAGCATATTATTTGCATGAAATAAAGTTTAAATTATCTCTAAATGTCTTGTTGTTTGTATTATTATCAATCATTTTACTCTAAAATATTAAAGAGACTATATAGTTACTATAGCTGATAAATAATTGAGAGTGATATGGAATCTACTTTATTCTCTGCAGAATAAAGTATTTAGATTTTTCTCAAAAAGCCTGATAATAATTTTTTATATCGACTAGAAGCAAAAAGACTGTTGAAATATATTTGGGATCCAACCATACAATAATGAGATTATTGCTAATGTTATTTCTATATTATCTAATTTCTTACCTGCTAATTAGTTGAAGGACTTAAAATATTTAAAAAAGGTAATAAAGAAGATGTGTGTTTAAACAGAGATTATTCTGAATTATCTCCTGCTTTGAGGAAGTGTGCATAAAATCTTCTTAAAGTATTGTAACATTTTTTCCAATAATTTTATAAAATACTTAATAAAATAAAATTTAAATATAAGGCTAAAAAATTAATCTGAAAGAACTAACTAAGACACATCATTATGTAAAAATTAAAACATTCTAGTTCTTTATTAAGCAAGACATATTAAGCATTTTATCTATTTATATATTAAAGAAACTTAGTTTCTTCTATTTTTGCTTTTACAGAATTAATATAAAACTGTTAATTAAATTCCTGGAATTATTATATCTATAATGTAGCTTTTCTATAGTGTTATTTTAATTATTCAAATACAAATTATTTATAATAATTTAAGGCCGAAATAGCTCAGTAGGGAGAGCGTTAGACTGAAGATCTAAAGGTCCCCGGTTAAATCCCGGGTTTCGGCACTTTTTATTAAAACTATATTAATTACTAAAAAACAAATATTTGAGATAAAAGCGACTCTACAGGGATTTGAACCCCAATTTTGGGCTCCGTAGGCCCACGTGGTAGCGTTACACCATAGAGCGTTGTTATTCTTTATAGAATTTGGTTTAAGTGGCGTAAATAAATAGTTATTAATTAAAGATACATTTGATATGTTTTAAGATTAAGGTATTGAAATTTAAAGTCTGTTAGGTAGGTTTTTAGATTTAAATATTGTGAAATAAATATAGTAAATCTAAATTTTCTGATACTATATAACTGTAAAATATTAGTAATTTACTTTTCTAATATTTTGATTAAAATAACTAAAACTAAACATTTTTAGTTTTATTAATAAATATAGTATAAAATTAAAAGGATACTAAAGATAATTATCCTAAATAAATATCTTATAGTTAAACTTTAGATAACTTGTCTATTTTGTACTAATATATAAAATAGTTATTATTAGCTACTTATATTTTTAAATAAGTTAAAGTTAATAAATATTTTAATCACCATTAAGATAAATTATCTCCTTATCTAAATAATTATTTAAATTAGGATATCTAATTTATTTTTCTATTATTATGTTATGCTAGTTTTAACTATTACACTTTTATATAGAAATAATCATTAATATCTAAAAATTACTAATATCTTTAATTTTAGAAGCCTCTAAAATTAAATATTTGTTTAGAAAAAGCTTAAATTAAAGTTTATTAAAATGTATACATTTATTAATAATGTAGCTATAAAACTCTTTTAAGATGTAAGATTAATTAATCTCATAAATATATAGAAAAGCATAAATCATCTTAAATTATACTATTTTTATTATATTTAAGATAATATCATTAATATTTTATACCTTCTCTTTATATCATTGCTTTAACCTAGATCTATTAATTACTAAGATTTATTAAAAATTTAAATATCAGAAATTAATAAATTTAAGACTCATTCAGATTTAAAAGCAGATTGCTTATAAAATTATTATTTAACTCTAAAGAAATTAAATAGTTTATAATTATAAAATAAACTTTTTATTAAAACTAAATAAATTAAAATAAAACCAATTTACTTATATTATCTAATCTTTTATAAATCATATTAAAAATTTAATATATCTACTTTTAAATAAATGATGTCACATAAAGTTTCTAATATGATTATGAAGATTATATTTATATGTAATCTAAAATAGTTTATTTAAATATAATTTTAAATATATTATTAAAAATTAACTTTTAATTTATTTATAAAAAATCATAATAGAATTATGAATTAATTAATTTACGTGATTTCACCTTTATTTGGTTAATCGCAAATCAAAAGTTTAATATTAAATCAAAGAAACTTCATAATTGCTTGGATCTTGTTTATCATACGTTCTAAGGATTTTTAATCTATTTTTCTGATAGATCGATTCCCATTCATTTCTTATCAAATTTGTTAATTGCATGCTATATGTTTGGAGCTTCTTTTTTAGCTGAAGTATTTTTTTCCTGTATTTTTTACTTTCTTGATTGCAATAAATCCTGAAAATATTTTCCCATTAGTTTTCTACTATTTCTTTTATTTTCATTAGAATTGGAAGCAGCTTCTAACTTTATGCCCTAGTCGCTTGCAATATAAGCGAATAATTATTTTCCAATAGGAAATACAATTTTTGGTAAGCTGTTGCTCTACATCCATCGGATCATTCATCTTCATTTTTGCAATAACATGCTTTCAGTTAGTTCTGCGAATTGATTAAATTTTGCTTCTAATAATTCTTCCTAATAATTCCTAACCATTTATTTTCAATTTTTTTCTTAAGAATTAATCATCAGGTGTTCAATTTTTCTTTCGAGTTCTTGTAAAGTTCTTAAGAGTTTAAAATTTTCTAATTGGCTGATTTGGAGTTCTTAAAGTATTTTATTAATCGTAACTTGACTAAGATGATTCCTTTTGAGAAGAGACTTTTTGCAAGTAATTTTAAATTTTTTTATATATATAATAATTCTTAAGAAAATCTCACAAAATGAATTAAAGATCTTTTCCGTAAATTTAAATTTCTTTATCCTCATTAAATATTTTTATTTTTCTATATTTCTCCTTTAATCTTCTAAACTATCCTTAAAGTTAGAAATTCTAAAAAGTTACCGTTAAAATCTTTAAACTTTTATAGATAGGAAAAGGTTAACCATTTTCATAATTTATAGGAATTATTTCACTTGAGATATTATTTAACTGTAATCTAATTTTTATAGTTTTATTGCTTTTTATAATATTGCAGCAATATCTTAATCATATAAGTTAAAATTACTAAGTTATAAGTTATCTAATTGACTAATTTATAATATCTCATCTAATCAATTTCCTTATATTTTTAAGTTTCTTAGTTTTAAGCTTTGTAAATAAAAATTATTTTACTTCATCACTTGAATCATTTCAACATCTACTTAGTTTAGTTAGCCAAGCTCTACTGATTTTAATCTTTTACATTGCTAGAAAATAAAAAATAAAGTTTCATGTGTTATTTGATTTAAGTCAATCAAACTAATTTATTCATACTTATATCCATAGTTACCTATTTATCCTAGAGAAGAATTAGTAAGTTATACTAAGCTTTTTAATTTAAGTGATTAGATGTTATTAGTATTTTATAAAAGAATCTACAATGTTAAGTCACTAAAACTATCGCTGTTTTAAATACTAATTTTAGTAACTTTCTTATAACTAACGGAGAAATACTACTAAAAGAATTTACTACTCAAATTTCCTTATAACTATAAACTTTAAGCACTTTGATTTATCACTTTGTCTAAAATTTGCTATGCAGAACCATTAATTTAAGAATCAATAACCCTTAAATTAGAACATAAATAAGTAAGCTAATATGTCTAAACTTCATTAATATTTAAAAGTGAAGAGGGATGAACATAACAAATATATGCACGATGTTTTGCATACGCAGATTACCTAGCCTTAATAACTGAATGGGAATAATTAGAGCAAGTAATCGAAAATTTAACCTAATGGGCAGAAAAGTTCAAATTGGAAATTCCAGATAAAATAAAATTAATTATATGAAAATCAGCAGAAAACAGTAACTGAGAAAATATTGCAAATACTATCGAGGTGGGAAATTTAAGAATCGAAAGAGTAACGACCTTTTAGTACCTAGGCCATATAATAGAAGAGAACATCAGTTTTGAAAAACACATGGAGAATAGACTAGAAGCAGCATAAAAAATGTAAACATTAATATTGGTAAAAATAGCAATGAATAAGGGTATAGCATCATATAATGCAGGAATAAAGATAAAAACCTTCGTAAGCTCAGCTTTCACTTATGGGACAGAAGTGATCCCATATTGCGAATGATTTATAGGAAAGTAAGTGATGGAGCAATTAGAAATAATATAGAGAAGATCTTTGTATCATAAATGCCCATTTTTAAGTACAAAATGAGATGCTAAAATGAATTGCATTTTATGAAATTTAAACATTACCTATGACAAAAAACGTTGAGGTTAAGAGGCAAATTAATAGGAAACTAAGGAAAAGCAGTAGACGGATTAATGTTCGATCTAAGTAAAGAAGACAATTTTATATTTGAATAGTATTGCATAACAATAAAATTAGAATTAAAAATTGAAGATAAAGAAATATTTATAGATAATGGAAATAACAATTAAAAAGAGGAGAAAAGCATTAATCGTGCAATATGATAATATAGAGTATATGTAGAAGATAGAGAAATAATGGAGTAAATGATAACAACATTACAATATAGAAAATTGATGAATATGTAATAGGATCACCTAACTACCTGAGATATAAATAAATAAATTTGATTATAGAGCGCGTAGCACTCTCGTTGGTGCGCAGCTATTTAAAAAAAAATGTTTCATACTGACAAGAATGTTTCTTACTGATAAAATTATCAGATACTGATAGACCTTGTTCAATACTGGTATAATTATTCAGTACTGATAAAAATGTTCAATACTGATATAATTTTAGAATACTCGTAATCTTTAATACTTGCTGGAGGTCCAAGGACATGGCAGGATTGTGTCTCATTGCATCACCAAAGCAAAGGACGACATGTGTCAATTATGGGTACTTAAATTCCCCATCCCTGATGAAGCTCGCAATATTATTTCTTTTTAGTTCCAGGATTAAAAATTAAAATAAGTCAATGCCGAAGGTCAAACTACCAGATGTCTCGAGGCCAAACCAAAGCAGAGGAAGACATAAAGTCGATTATGGGTACTTAACTTCCCCAACCTCTGATGAAGATGACCTTGTTGTTCACCTTCGAACAATTATGGCGGTTTTAAAAAATTATATAATAAAAATAGAAAAGAAGAAATATGTTATCTATTTAGAATAAGAATGAGATGTAATGGGAGCTAAGATTGCTTAAAAGAAAGATACCTAGTTATGACAAGTCAATGCTCTTTCTGTAACAATACAAGAGAAAATGAAAGGCATATCATAGAAAACTGTTCAGAATACAAAGAAAGAAGATAATAATATATTTTGAAATCTCAGAACAATAGGAGTAGAGAGATAAAGAATGGAACTATTTGATATAATATGAGGTACAGCCAAATTCGAGAAATTCTTTATAACCAAGAAGAGTAAAAAAGAGCTAAAGCTAACTTGATAATAAAAGATTATATCAAAGATATATTAGAAAAAAGGAAAAGAGGATATATAGAAAAGAAAATTGAATGAAAAAAATAGGAAAATACTATAGAGCAGGAAAAGGATATATTTTATGAGTGTATGAAAGCTTGATCGAGAAGAAAAGAATTAGAAATGAAAATTAGTAAGATATGTAAAAAAATAAATTAAGCTTCCAATAAAAAAGATCTAATAAAGCGTAAATAGATAGAAGACAGAAGAACAAGAGATAATATAGAGGAAATTGAGGAAGATATATAACTAATAAGAGAAGAATTTCTGATACCTGAAGGCTTACTTGAAGAAACGGATTTATATTGAGATATGGGAAGAGCTGCACACCAACGAGATACTACGCGCTCTATAATCAAATTTATTTATTGATTTATTATTATTAATTATTAAATAAATTTTCCTTTTTATTCTAAATAGTATTTTATATACTTTAGTTCAAGATTAAGATTTTTAATTTTTTAAATATGTTAAATATAACTATCCTTTATGATAGATTGATAGGGAGTATGATATCATATATGATATAGTTTATAAATAATATTATTATAAAATATATACACCTCGCTTGTGCGCAAGTCTTTCAATATTAATGTTTAATATTAAAAAAAATATTTTCATACTTCTTGTTTTCATTTTAGCTGTCCAATGAGTCACGTCAGCTTCTCCAAATGGGGAATCCGCTTATTAAAGATTACCCTCGAATCTTGAACCAAATTCTTCTGTCTTGTTGAATAAGATCCAAATTAGAATTAGTAATTAAATCATTAGTAAGCCCGTTACTCAAATGTTCATACTGCTAGCAAGAACCCTCGGGTAAGTTAGGCTTTTCTCTTCCGAGTTTGTAAATAATTTTCCATGATGGCATCTAGCGTGATATTACTCGCAATGGAGTATACATTGGAGCAATTTAGGTAGTAGTTCTCCCAATGGCAGGTAATATCGATTTGATTATATATAAAAGTGATATGAATAAGTAAAAAGTGAATATATGATTTTGATTGACTTTATCATCTATAATGACATTTTTATCTTTTTAGACTAATAATAAAAAATAGATAAAAGCTAACTATTTAAAGAAAAGACTAAGCTATTATTTAGTTAAATTTCTAAATAATAAGTTAATTAAGGGAAATAGTTCCTTTATTTAAATAATATAGAGATTTATATAAGAAACATAATCAATTAGATTTATATATCTATCACAAAGGATTATTTAAGGCTGTTTGTCCGAGTCGGTTAAGGAGACAGACTTAAGATCTGTTGCACACTAGTGCGCGTGGGTTGGAATCCCACAGCTGGCATTTTATATTTATGATAAATTTGATGCATCAAAAGTAAAAAATATTAAGTATATTAAAATAGAAAGGTTTAAATAAGTAAAATTGCTTATTTAATTTCTCCTTTATCCTTAATATTTACAAATCAAGTCCTTACCAATAATTTGCTCCTCTTATATAAATCTCTTTTGAGGAATGAACCAATATTTGGAATATTTTTTCAGAATTTGTTCTACTAAATAAAATAAAAAGTTGTTAAAATGAAGTAAGCTATATACAGTTTTAAGTGAAGTATTAAAAGAAAAAAGAAGCATTTGGTAAATTAACCTATTTAGATCAGTTTAAATATCTATATATCTTAGATAAATAAAATCATTTTATCCTTTAAAAATTATCATCAATGAATACTTAAGTTCTAGCAAATAGCTATGGAATTATATATTTATACTACTATCAACATTAGCAGAAGAAATTTATTGCTTATTTAAAACTGGAGATGGTAAGTATCAGTACTAAACATTTATATATTTTCCTATTTCATTAAAATTAAAATAACTTCATACTTAGAAATTAAAATACTTAGTCCATTTATAGTTAAATAGCCTTATGGTAATAAAAAAATTAAGTTGCTTTATTAAATTATGTATTAATGATGAGACCAAGATGTCATTTTCAAGAAATCTATTAAGAAGAGAAAATTAAAAATTTATTAATTCGAAAATTCTTTTGATTCAAAAGTTAAATTTAGTAATAGACTAAATTAAATAAACTATTTCAAAATTTAAAAGATGTAAGGAATGCCTAAAGCTTTTCTTCCATACTAAAATAGGAGTAAGTGATATTCTAGAATCTTTAGGACAAAGGAAAACCTGGAAAGAAGATTGCGCACAAGATTCAGACTCCTACCTTTGAAGAAAAAACCAATTAATTAGATTAAAGATATATTGTACTCAAAAGTCTCTAATTTCGCCATGAGCAGCAAATAAAATAAGATTAGCCAATTAAAGTGGTGTTGGAACTCCAGGAAGAGGTCAAGAATTTAAAAAATAATAAAATATTTATGGGAAAATTTGAAATTGTAGAGAACAAAGAATCAAGACTTATGGTCTAAGAAAGAGACTTGAAAGCCTTTAGAAACATATCTCAAGCTAGAGCAGTCAAACTTAGACCAAATAATAGAAGCAGACAGAATTAAGAAACATATATAAAAAATTGAACAAAGTAAGCTAAAACATAAACTGAAACTTTAAAGCGCACAATGAAAATAAAATATATACTAATACTATAAAAATGAAAGGCTAATATACATTCGGAAATACTAACTAAGATAATTGTGAAAAAATGATACGATAATTTAAGTAGAAGAACTATTATAAAATAGGAATAAATCAGATAATATTAAAAAATTATAAAAAAAGAATCTTGATTTACATAAAAATATGAAAATTACATCCTATGTACATATATCTTAATAAATGATTAAAATTAACATAAGAAAAAAAAACTTATTAGTAAATTGTATATATATAAAAGAAGATTAATGATAAAATATATAAAAAATAAATCATCTTGTTAAGTGAAAATTTAATTAAAATAATAAATAAATTGGATTTTAGAGCGCGTAGCACTCTCGTTGGTGAGCAGCTCTTTAAATTAATTTATTTAAAGTCGAAAAAATTTTTAATATCTCTCTGTCCTTATTTTCTCTTCCTACAGTACGTCCCTGTAATTTTTCCTTCCAAAGCATAGGATGTAATATGTGATTACGGGTACATTTCCCCGATCTATGACGAAGAAAGTTTCCTCCTGGTATTCAGAGTTCTTTAGCTTGTCACATCTTTTTTCTCTTGTCATTGGTCTCTCTTCCTCCGATTTATCCTCCGTCCGCGCTCATTTTTTTGTTGCCTTTCTGGGCCTCCAAGCAGCATCCGAAGGAAAGGGCTTTCCACCATATTTAAATTATTTTATATTAATAAAACTGGAAAAAGTATATTTCTAAAATTAATAGCAAAAACTGCTTCCATTTAATTTAAGTTTTCTTCTTTAACATGAAAAAATTAAAAAAATTGATTTTATAATTTTATTTAAGTAAATAAGATTTCTATGAAAATTTTGCGCAGAAGTTTTAATATAAAAATAGAAGGATAGTAAAAGCCATGCAATTTTTAATTTTTAGCGTTAAAGGAATAAAAATATAATAAATAACAATTATTTGGCTTTTAAAATTTCTTTATTTAAAGATTTTACTTAAGAATGAGATTAATTTACTTAATAATTGCTAATTTTAAGTTAAAATTTTAGTCAAACGTTTCAAATCATTTTTCTCGCCTTTTTATCTCTTCCTCTAATAGATTGTTGAATGACAATAAATATGGGCTTATTTTATCTGGCTTTGGACACAGATTCCCAAATTTTGTGCATTCTTCGCAATCTTTTTCCATTCAATCTACGCCATCATTTTTAACATAGCATCAACAACCTATTGCATGGTAATTATTTCCGTGTTCTAATATAGGCTATATTTATTACTTACTCTTAATTTGACCTCACAACAAAAAGCTCAGTCTCTTTTACATCCAAAACATGTAATATATAAATATTTTGAATCTTTTGTAGTATACTATCCACAATAGGGACATTTTCTAATATCCATTCCAATTTCTCTTACAATTTCTCTTGCCTATTTTTAAATTTCACTTACCTTAATAACATTTATTTCTTAGCAATTTCCAGAATGTGGCTATTGGAGACATGTCGAACAAATTTTTTACTAACATCTGTCACAACTAATATTAGTTGCTATCGCAGGTAGTTTAAAATTACCTTAGCATCCCATTTAAAAGCAACATCTATATAAAAGAATACATTAATCCATCTTATAAATTCTATCTTAAGTTTGTTAGCTTTTCTCAATATTCTTTACTAATTAAATCTTTAATCATGTTGTGATCTCTAACTCCGATTCCTATCTCTAAAGGATCAGAACATTAAGCACACACAATATCTTCACTTTTAAATTTTCCTTAAATTATTTATGTTTCTAATCATTTTTTTAAGCAAAAGGTGCAAAATTGATGATTACAACCTAATACTTTTATTTAAGATGCAGAATAATATCTTTAGCATGATTAGCAAATAATATGGTTCTCTTCAAAATTAGTCTAAATATTTTAATTATTTTATTATTCAAATTTTTTTTAATTTGACTAAATATCTTATGTTTATTATTATTTTCGTTCTAAGTTCTACTATTGCTCAATAACAATATTTACTTACTATATTTAGTCATTTTTTCACTAACCTTCATAAATTTCTCCATTTTATAATTTTAACACTCCATATCCTTGCTTTTTTCCATCAATCCATTCACCTTCAAAAATTTCTCCTGTTGAATAATAATAAATTCCTTTTCCATGACATTCATTTTCTTTTCATTCTCCTACGTATTTTTCACCCAATCATTATCCTTCGCCTCATGTGTAAATACCTTTTCCTTATTTTTTATCATTTAATCACTATCCTTCATATTTATCTCCATTTTTTAATGTTAAAACTCCTTATCCTTCCTTTTTATCATTAAATCACTCACCTTCGTAAATATTTCCATTTTTATATTTTAAAATTCCTTTACCATAATATTTTCCTTCTTTTCACTCTCCTTCGTAAATATCTCCTTCTATATATTTAAAGACTCCTTTTCCATCCATTTTATTTTCTTTAAAATCTCCTTCATAAACATCTCCATTTGGACAATAATAAATACCTTTTCCATGTCTTTTATCTTCATATCAATCTCCTACATATTTTTAACCTTCATATTTATTGGTAACTCAAGTTTAACTTCCTTTTCCTTATCTTTTACCATTTATTCATTGGCCTTCATAACAATCTCCATTTGCATATTAATAAATCCCTTATCCATGCTTTTAATTATCGTTAAATTCCCCTTAGTAAAAGTCTCCTTCTACATATTTAAATAATCCATTTCCATGTTTTTTTCCATTTTTTCATTCTCCTTCGTAAATATCTACTTCTATATATTTAAAGACTCCTTTACCATGATACATTCCTTCTTTTCACTCTCCTTCGTAAATATCTCCTTCTATATATTTAAAGACTCCTTTTCCATCCATTTTATTTTCTTTAAAATCTCCTTCGTAAACATCTCCATTTTAATATTATGTTATCCCTTTTCCATGTCTTTTATCTTCATATCAATCTCCTATATACTTTTCTCCTTTTCATTAACTTATAATCCAAGTAAAAGTTCCTTTTCCTTATTTTTTACCATTTATTCATTAGCCTTCATAGCAATCTCCATTTATATATTATAAAATTCCTTATCCATGCATTAAATTTTCTTTTCATTCTCCTTAATAAAAGTCTCCTTTTGGATATTTAATCATTCCATTTCCATGTTTCTTATTTTCAAGAAAGTTTCCTTCATAAATAACTCCACTTTTATAAGAATATTTTCCTATTCCTTATTTTTTACCATTTACTACTTACCCTTCATAAACTTCTCCATTATCATAAGTTATCTTTTATATACCTTGCTATAAAAGTTCTATCACTTAACTTTAAGTAATATCTTCCTCCTTTTCTTGCTCCATTTTATTATAAAACAAGCTTAAGCAACTTTAAATGAATTAAAATAGCAAAATTAAGCATAATAAATATGAAGCATTAGATTTTAAAGCTAAGCAATTAAATATTATAGAACATTTATAAAAGGATTTTATGCTTTAAAATAGTAACACATTATATCTTAATAATCCATATATCTGCAAAACATTTTCTAGATAACCACTCTCTATGTGCCTCTAGATATTTAATATATTAAGGAATCTTTTAGTTATTTTCAATGAGCAAATAAGTTTTGAATAACGTATTAAAATAAAATTTAACTTATAAGAAGAAGTCAAAAGAACTAGAAAATATTTTTGCCAGATAAAGCCTTATATCATTATAGAAGTTTTTTGCTAATTTACTTAAAAATATATTAATTGGTTGAATAAAGATACAAATAATAAATATACTTAATATAAATTAGTTTCAAGTGCTGCTAATTTAATATTTACCTTCACATTCAAAAAAATTATTTAAGAAATATCTTATTTAAGAAAATTCCTTCTTAAACTTCGCGCTATTAGTAAAGATATTCAGTGAATGATCAGTATTATTTTGCCTTTTAATATAGAATTTTAAATTCGTACTAATATAAACACCGAAGAAATCTTAAATTTTATTGCTTTTTTTCATAGGAATATGATGATATTCAGTTATTTATAGAACCTCTTATTACAAATTAAACAATATTTTACTTTTATTATTAGATTTAACTGTTTATTTCACTTTATCAATCAAAATTAGAGTTTAAGTATCAGGTTTTACGCAATTATAGTGAGAATGAATATTTTAAACCTTTGTGTTCTTGAGGAATTTTCTACCTCTTTTTCAGCAATCTCTAATATCAATAGTATAAATTAAAAAAATTTGAAAAATTTTGCTTATTATTTTTAGATCTTGCCTAATTCTATTGATGATTGATTAATTTTTCAATATTTATAATTTTTCTTCAAACTTCTCCTAAATCATTGTTGTAAAATTTTTCTTATTTCACTTGATATTTCTCCAGTATTAACTTTTTTAATTTTTTTTTACTTTTTATGGTTTTTTTTATAGTTATTTTTAAAGTTAAATCTTTTAAAATATTTTTTAAAATTACTTCGTATTGTAATAGTAAGATTTTTTTTCTTTTTCTCTTTTAATTTTGAATATAAACATCCTCTATTTGTAATAAAACAGATCTTTAAATTTTTTTAAGTTAGTATGCTTTCTTTTTTCTGCATAATTATCTATTAAATTTTAAAATTTTATAATTATTTATGAGGCTGGTATAAGATTAACTATTTTAATTTTATTAAAGCTATACAATATTTAATTTTCTCTTTAAAGCAAAAATATATATTCATTATTTCTATCTTTTAAAATCTCTTAAGATTTTGATTATTCTTCTTTAAATTATTATTTTTTCTTTCAAATTTAATAATACTTTAAATAAATGCTAGAAATTAAATTGCTTAGTCGTAATTAATTTATATACTTCCTATTGTTAAATTAATTTCATTTATTTATTTTTTTAACTTCAGAAATAGAATTTATTTATGAACGCCTTTCTTATTATTATTTGTCTATATAATTTTTGTTTCTTAAGTTTAGAAAAATCCTTTTAGTATTTTGCCTTTACTATTTTACTTTATTATTCTTAGTAAGTAACTAGAATCGTAGAGTGTAATTTCATTGTTATCTCTTTTAGTAAAGTTAGCTTCAAACTATTTAAGAGATAAAGCTAATAAAATTCTCTTTTGAAATTGAGTAAATTAAATAAGTTACAGTATTGCTATATCTATCTGAATAATTTCATCATATTCATAGATTAAAAAGTAATTTAGTAGGCAGAATAGTATCCATATGAAAGGAAGTAAGCACTAGATTAAGTTTGTTGTGGCATGATAAACTTAACAGTGCTATTAACAAAAAATAGAAATGGAATAGTTATATTTAAAGTAAAGCATAAAGAGTATTAATAAGACTTAGCTTTAATTTAAATGAATAACTATAAAATTGAAGTTTGATATTATTATTATAATAAACTTATTGAAGGTTACTTTATTTACTCTACTCTTACTTTAACTATTTCAACTCATCATTTTTATTAAATTATTAAAAAACGCTAGACTTATCATGAATATTAAAGATTATATGAATTATAAAACAAATAGAAGATTTCAAGGAAATATTGTTCTAAGCTATCTAATTAAGATGCATCTATTTCAAAAATTAGTTTAATTCTAAAAACGTAAACAGTTTAATCATTCAAACTTTAACTTAAGTTTTAGATATTTTAATAGATTATCTATTAATAGTTAATATATTTACTCATTTTTATAATTAAAGTTTTATGTTTAAATCTTGCTATAATTAGTACCCATTTACAGTTAATACTGTAAGTTTTAAATTCCTAAGTAAAATAACTATTCTGATATTTTAAATAAGAAAAAGAAAAATAAATATGTATATCAAGCAAATTTTGTTTTTCTCTTAGATAAATTAATAATTTAGAGACATTAAATAGATATAAAATTGCTTTATATAAAGATATCAATTTAATTTATTTTTACTAATATGAGTATAAAATAAGTTAAATATAAAAGAGAATAAACGTATTTATAATTAAGCTATTATCATTCTTTAAATAAAACTCCTCATAAAGACTTTATAAAATAAACTTATATTATAGAACCTATAGAACCTCAATGGACAACAATTTTTTAAATTAAGTTTTTAAATTCTCAAAAAAGTTCTTCTTGAAGGTTATCCTATAACTATCACTACCCTTAAAAAATCTTGTCTTCTAATAGAACCATATCAGAGTGATGCCCTAAGAGACCTAATCATATGCCATCTCATCTATTACCTACAGAATTACTTGATGCCTTGATCTTGTCTTTCTTTGCTATTGTCAAGATCCAAAAGCTGCTGTGCGCAGAATGCTTCCTTACTCCAAAATTCTTTATAATCATCGTTGGAAAATTGCTCCTTCATATTTAAATTAAATTGTTAATAGAGTTGAAGTATTCAACTTGCTCATATCATCATGCTTCACATATCTGTTTTTGAATGTATAAATATTTATTGATCTAATTGAAAACAAGAATAAAGTTATTTTATAGTATAATGAAAAAATATTAATATTATCTACTTAAGGTTAAAAATAATATTTACTTTTTCTAGTTCATTTTTATGAAGTCGTCAACTATTTCTTTTACATTTTGCTGAGGTTATTAAGACTTCTGTCTTTTTTGTATTTTTATTGCTATTTTTATTTATCTTTGGGTTCACTTAAAGTTCTTTGATTCTCCTATCTTTTAATTCTTTTAAAGCTAAAGTAGCGTTTTATAAGATGCTAAAAAACTACAATGTTAACATCTCATTGTATTTTATTTATACCATACTCTTGGAACAATTAAGTTGCTAAATGTTTCCTAAATTTATTATTTAAGTTCTAAAAATGTATTTTTTATCTTATTTAATAGTATCCACACTATTAGCTTTAGTTAATTATTTTATCATAGCATTTTATTAATTAAATTTATTAAGATTAATGATACAGTTTTCTTGTGTAATTACTTTATTTCTAACAAGTTGCTTATATAAATAAATTTATTCTAAATTAAGTTATTGGATATTTGTTATTAACTCTCATATCTCTCTTTATAATCTTAGTCTTACTCATCCTGCTTTTTGAAAGCTTATAAATCTTCACAAGCAACTCATATACAGTTTAATTAGTAATTTAATTTTACATTTTGATTATCAAAGTACAATTTAGATTAATTGTAATCATTTTCCTTAATATTATTACTAAGATTCCAGTAACTTTTTTCTGCCTTATTTACTAACTTTTTTTATTTATTCTTTTATTGCTTTATTACTCTCTATTTCCGTATTTTATATTGAATTCATAAAATTAAATGATTATTTACATTATTCTCTCTTCAAATTATATAAAATCTATAATACCTAATGACTGAAGAAGTTAAATAAAGCAAAATAATATGGATTAGTTAAAGAATTTAGGGATAGATAAGACTAATATTTTTAAGTTTTTCTCACTTAAATGTTATCTAAATTCTTCCATAAAGAAACAAAATAAGTAAGTAAACAAAAGAGCTTTTAAAAATAATAGTTTCTATTAAATAAAAAATACTTATAAATCTAAATTAAATAGCAAGCTTAAATTATAAAAGTTAGAAGAAAATAAAAAAGCAAATAATAGTTTATAATTATAAAAGGAACCTAAGAAATAACAGATTTCTATAATAACTCCTATAATTCTTAGCAGTATTGATATAAGAAATTTTTCTTTTTTAGATAGAGAATCAAAATTTAACCAAGACTATTACTGAGCTTTATCACCAAACATAAGAACTGACCAAAACTATGGAAATCCTAAAATTTGAAAATTAAATATTACGATATAAAATAGCTCTAAACTCATCCTTGTACCAAATTTAAGGAAGAATCTAATAGACAGAATATATAGTAAAGGAAATTTAAATCTCTAAAAACCCTAAGCTAGAGCAACTAAAATAACTGAGTACTTTAATGGATATAGAACAATAGCACTTAGCATAAGATGTTCAATATCGGAGAGTAATTTTATGTTGATATTGTAAACGGTTAGGACATAAAATATGGAGTCGTTATCAACTTTAATAAAAATAAAAGAATATTAGAAAAATAATGGTTAAATATATTAAAAATATATTATGCATTTGATAGCTTACTATATAGAAAAAAACTCTAACTTAACAAAGAAGCTTCCTATATCTAATAAACAGTTAATGAATCTAATAAAAAATTATTGGGATTTAATCTATCAGAAAAAATTAAGAAAAATAATCATAAAGTAAACAAGATTTATGACAGTGAAGATGCAAGCAAATTTGAATTGAACATTTATTATTAAAACAATAAACTAATATGTGGTAAACCAAATAAAGGTAACACCACAATAATAAATTATGTTATATTATGCCATAAATATAAAAGTTTAAAAGTCAAATTCTACTACAATAATTTTAGCAATAATCATAATATTTATAGAGATTATCTAAAAACAACACTTTTAAAAGAAAATAAATAAATAATGTTTAAATACATTAATGTTGCTAGCCAATACTAATAACAAAGTAAGTTTTTCATATGATATTTAATATTTATCATTTTATCCTTGATGTATTATTAAAAAGTTGTCTATTAAGATTTAATTTGATTAATAAGAATAATAAATTTATAATCTGAGAGATTAAACTGAAATAAATCAATATGATTAAAGGATGAAAAACTAGCTTAATAATTACCAATTAAATAAAACTACACTTACAAAAATTAAAATCAGAATAATAATAATTTAAAATATAGATGAAAAATAATAAACATATATTGAGAATATATACTATAAAAAGGTTTAAGGTTAAAAGGAATTAATAGTTTCAAAAGTAAGCTTTATATCCAAAAATCTTGAAAGCATCTCTCTTGAAATAAAAAATGGTTTAGAACTACATTAGTCCGCTATATTTGCTTATAAATTGGAATTTAAAACTGAACCTTTAATTAAAAATTATTTTTAAAACTACTAAATTTACTATTATAAATTATTACCTATATTTAAGCCTGATTAAGTAGATCATATTTAAAATATGACTTTCATTGAGTTTTTTTATTATTTTCAAAAGTTTTCTTTCTTCACCAGCAAATTTTATAATGATGCTGTTTTTGACATACATAACAGCGAATATTTCCCCTTGCACTTTGATATTATTAATTTATTTCTATATCCGTAGATCTACTTTCTTATTATCCATTGATTCTTTAAATTTCTTTTTTTATTATTCTTATTTTTCTTAAAGTTTTTTATTTGATATTGGAAATAAGAAAACTAAAATTAAAACATTTGAAGAATTTAATTAAATTATTTGTGATTCTCATCCATTTTATATCCAATTTACGACTATGAGCTATCAATTGCCTTCTCTAAAGATGGAAATTAAAAATTTAATTCTTCGCCTATTTTTCCTAGTATATGTTCTAATTTTTCAATCTTTAATCTATATTATTTTTATTCATATTGCATATTTGATATCCCTTACTGAACTGATTATACAAAAGATTCCCGAGGTTATTATCCTTTATCTTATAATAATTATTTTTATAGGCTAAATGTAAAAAAGGGTTTAACATTCTTTGGAATCTCAACCAGGTGCTTGCTGTCATTTCCTTAACGAGGATGGATACCACGATCTTCGTGATTAAGTGGAAAGCAACCACTGTTGATTCTCAGTCTATCCAGTAAATATTTTTTTCTTATAAATATCTTTTGATGCAATTAAAAGTTTGTGAATTTAAGCTTATGTTCTTTTTGTTCTTTTTCGTTCAGTTTTTTCAAGTTATGCACTTCCTTAATAGATGAAATCTCGATTTACAATATCAGCATTGTTTAAATTCTTATTTTGATTAATTTTTATAATAATAATATACTAAATTAAAATGTTCATATCTGAGGGGAATTTAAACCCCTTCAATACATACCTCCAAGTTCGTTCCTTGAGGTTTAAAATAAAAGTTCGGGACTCCCAGTTTTTTTGGACTTCTGGCACTCCCTTGAAAAAGCCTCCTTCTCCATCCTTTTCTATATAAATTCTTGACAGTTCTCTCCAAATATCTTCAC